>SJXQ01009120.1:196341-244084 GCA_006408695.1 Aepyceros melampus
CCGCCCTGTTATTGACTTCTGGTCTCATTATGTTGTGGTCAGAAAAGATACTTGATACCATTTCAGTTTTTTAAAATTTACTGAGGCTTAATTTGTGACCCATGTTGTTGTCTCTCCTAGAGAATGTTCCATGTGCACTTGAGAAGAAAGTGTAATATGCTGCTTTCAGGTAGAATGTCCTATAAATAGCAATTAAATCTGCCTGGTCTATAGTGGCATTTAAAGCTGTGTTTCCTTCTTTTCTGTCTAGGTGATGTTTCCATTTGTGTAAGTTGAGTGTTAAAGTCCCCCACTATTATTGTGTTCCTGTCAGTTTTCCTTTTTATGGCTGTTAACATTTTCATTATGTATTGAGGTGCATAAATATTCTTGTGTTATATCTTCTTGAATTTATCCTTTGATCATTATGTAGTGACGTTCCTTGTCTCTTGTAAGTCTTTTTATTTTTAGTCTGTTTTATCTAAGTATTGCTGTTCCAGCTTTCTTTTGATTTCCATTTGCATGGCATCTTTTTCCATCTCCTCACTTTCAGCCTGTATGTGTCTTTAGTTCTGAAGTAAGTCTCTAGTGTGCTGTGTGCTTAGTTGATCTGTTGTGTCCAACTCTTTGCGATCACGTGGACTGTAGCCTGCCAGGCTCTGTCCATGGAATTCTCCAGGCAGGAGTACTGGAATGGGTTGCCATTTCCTTCTCCAGGGGATCTTCCCAACCCAGGGATCGAACCCAGGTCTCCAGCATTGCAGGGAGATTCTTTACCATCTGAGCCACCAGGGATGAACCATACATTCAGGTCTTGTTTTTATATCCATTCAGCTAGTCTGTTTCTTTTGGTTGGAGCATTTAATCCATTTACATTTAAGGTAATTATCAATATCCATGTTCCTATTACCATTTTCTTTATTATTCTGGGTGTGTTTTTGTAGGTCTTTTTGTTCTCTCTTATTTCCTGCCTAGAGAAGTTCCTTTAGCATTTGTTGTAAAGCTGATTTGGTAGTGCTGAATTTTCTTAGCTTTTGCTTGTCTGTAAAGCTTTTGATTTCTCCTTTGAATCTGAATGAGATCTTTGCTAGGTAGAGTAAAGTAGGTTTTTCTCTTTCATTATTTTCAATATATCCTGCCAGTCTCTTCTGGCCTGCAGAATTTCTTCTGAAAAATCAGCTGATAACTTTGTGGAGATTCCCTTGTATGTTTTTTTATTTTTGCATTTCCCTTGCATTAGTATTTTTGCTTTGAATTTAGTATTTGTTTGTTTGATTAATATGTGTCTTGCCATGTTTCTCTTTGGGTTTATCCTGTACGGGACTCTGCTTCTTGAACTTGGATGGCTATTTCTTTTCCCATGTTAGAGGATTTTTCGGCTATAGTCTCTTCAGATATTTTCTCAGAACCTTTCTCTTTCTCTTTTTTCTTCTGGGATCACTGTCATTCAAAAGTCGGTGAGTTTAATGTCCTTGAGACTCTCCTCATTTCTTCCATTCTTTTTCTTTATTCTGCTCTTTTGCAGTTATTTCCACTCTTCTACCTTTTAGCTCACTTATTTATTCTTCTGTCTCAGTTATCCTGCTATTGATTCCTTCTAGTGTACTTTAAATTTCATTTTTATTTATTTTAATTGGAAGATAATTACAATATTGTAATGGTTTCTGCCATATATCAACATGAATTGGCCATAGGTACACTACACACATGTCCTCCCAACCCTGAACCCCCTCCCACCCCTCTCCCCACGCCAACCCTCGAGGCTGTTCCAGAGCACTGGCTTTGGGTCCCCTGCTTCATGCATCAGACTCGTGTTGGTCATCTATTTTCCATATGGTAATGTATATATTTCACTGCCATTCTCTCAAATCATCCTTCACTCTCCTTTTCCCACTGAGTCCAAAATTCTGTTCTTTACGTCTGTGTCTCCTTTGCTGCCCTGTATGTAGGACTGATCGTCGGTGCCATCTTTTTAAATTCCATATATATATATATATATGCATTAGCATACAGTATTTGTCTTTCTCTTTCTGGCTTATTTCACTCTATAATAGGCTCTAGGTTCATCCATCTCATTAGAACTGACTCAAATGCATTCTTTTTATAGCTGAGTAATATTCCATTGTGTATGCGTACCACAACTTCCTTATCCATTCATCTGATAGATACCTAGATTGCTTCCATGTCCTAGCTATTGTAAATAGTGCTGCAGTGAACACTGGGGTACATATGTCTCTTTCAGTTCTGGTTTCCTCAGGGTATATGCCCAGCAATGGGATTGCTGGGTTGTATGATGGCACCCCACTCCAGTACTCTTGCCTGGAAAATCCCATGGACGGAGGAGCCTGGAAGGCTGCAGTCCATGGGATTGCTGAGGGTCGGACACAGCTAAGCGACTTCACTTTCTCTTTTAACTTTCATGCATTGAAGAAGGAAATGGCAACCCACTCCAGTGTTCTTGGTTGGAGAATCCCAGGGACGGGGGAGCCTGGTGGGCTGCCGTCTATGGGGTCACACAGAGTCGGACACAACTGAAGTGACTTAGCAGCAGCAGCAGCATGGCTTTTGTATTCTGAGTTTTTTAAGGAATCTCCACACTGTTTTCTCTAGTGGNCCCCATTCTGTTGTTTTCCTCTATTTCTTTACATTTGTCTCTTTAGGTAAATTTATTCTTAAGTATTTTATTCATTTCAGTGCAATGGTGAATGGGATTGTTTTCTTAATTTCTCTTTATGATTTTTCAGTGTTAGAGTATGGGGATGCAATGGATTTCTGTATATTAACTTTATATCCTGTGACTTTACTATATTCATTTATAAGTTTTAGTAATTTTCCAGTGGCATCTTTAGGGTTTTCTATGTAGAGGATCATGTCATCCACAATGAGAGTCAGTTCTTTTCCAATGTGGATTCCTTTTATTTTTCTTCTCTGGTGGCTATGGCCGGGACTTCCAAAACTATTGAATAGTAGTAGTGAGAGTGGGCACCCTTGTTTGTTCCTGCTTTTAGAGGAAATGCTTTCAATTTTTTGCCATTGAGGATAATGTTTGCTGTGTGTTTATCATATATGACTTTTATTATGTTGAGGTATGTTCCTTCCATGCCTACTTTCTGGAGAATTTTTATCATAAATGGGTGTTGAATTTTGTCAAAGGCTTTCTCTGCCTCTCTGAAATAATCATATGATTTTTAAGTTTGTTGACATGGTGTATCACATTGATTAATTTGCAAATATTGAAGAATCCTTGCACTAGAATAAAGCCCACTTGATCATACGGTATGATCTTGTTAATATGTTGTTGGATTCTGTTTGCTAGAATTTTTTTTTTTTTTTGAGGATTTTTGCATCTATGTTCATCAGTGATATTGGCCTGTAGTTTTTTTTTGTGTGTGTGGCATCTTTGTCTGGTTTTGTTATCAGGATGATGTTGGCCTCAGAATGAGTTTGGGAGTTTTCCTTCCTCTGCAATTTTCTGGAAGAGTTTGAGTAGAATAGGTGTTAGCTCTTCTCTGAATTTTTGGTAGAATTCACCTGTGAAGCCATCTGGTCCTAGGCTTTTGTTTGTTGGAAGATTTTTTTATTACAGTTTCGATTTTCATGCTTGTGATTGGTCTGTTCACATTTTCTGTTTCTTCCTGGTTCAGTTTTGGAAGGTTATAC
Source organism: Aepyceros melampus (assembly GCA_006408695.1). Lineage (NCBI taxonomy): Eukaryota > Metazoa > Chordata > Mammalia > Artiodactyla > Bovidae > Aepyceros > Aepyceros melampus. Next base: position 199,981 of record SJXQ01009120.1, read on the forward strand.
TTTTCTAAGAATTTGTCCATTTCTTCCACGTTGTCCATTTTATTGGCATACAGTTGCTGATAGTAGTCTCTTATGATCTTTTTTATATCTGTGTTGTCTGTCTTAATTTCTCCATTTTCATTTCTAATTTCATTGATTTGAGTCTTTTTTTCTTTGACAAGTCTGGCTAACAGTTTGTGTATTTTGTTTATCTTCTCAAAGAACCAGCTTTTAGTTTTATTTATCTTTGCTATATTCTCCTTCATTTCCTTTTCATTATTTCTATTCTGATTTTTATGATTTATTTCCTTCTACTAACTTTGGGTTTTTTGTTCTTCTTCTTTTTCTAGTTTTAGGTTTAAGGTTAGGTTGTTTTTTGATGTTTCTCTTGTTTCTTGAGGTAGGCTTGTATTACTATGAAGTCCCTCTTAGGACTACTTTTACTAAATCCCATAGATTTTGCATTGTTGTATTTTCATTATCATTTGTTTCTATGCATATTTTTATTTCCATTTTGATTTCTTCAGTGATCTGTTGGTTGTTCAGAAGCACTTTGTTTAGCTTCCATATGTTTGTGTTTTTTATTCATTTTTTCCTGTAGTTGATATCTTAACTGTGATCAGAAAAGATGCTTGAAATGATCTCATTTTTAAAAAAATTTACCAAGGCTTACTTTGTGGCCCAGGATGTAACCTATCCTGGAGAATGTTCCACATGCTCTTGAGAAAAAGATGAAATCCATTGTTTTGGGGTGAGATGCCCTATAGATATCAATTAGGACCAACTGGTCCAATGTATCATTTAAAGCTTGTGTTTCCATGTTAATTTTCTGCCTGGATGATCTGTCCATCAGTGTGAATGGGGTATTGAAGTCCCCCACTATTATTGTGTTATTGTTGATTTCCCCTTTAATAGTTGTTAGCATTTGCCTTATGTATTGAGGTGTTCCTATGTTGGGCTCATATATATGTTTACAATTTTTACGTTCTTTTCTTGGATTGATCCCTTGATCATTATATACTTCTTTGTCAAAGTGTCCTTTGTCTCTTATAACTGTCTTTATTTTAAAGTCTATTTTGTCTGATATGAGTATTGCTACTGCTGCTTTCTTTTGGTCTCCATTTGCATGAAATATTTTTCCTAGCCCCTGACTTTGAGTCTGTATGTGTCCCTAACTTTGAGGTGGATCTTTTGTAGGCAGCATATAAAGGGGTCTTGCTTTTGTATCCATTTGGCTAGTCTCTGTCTTTTGGTTGGAGCATTTAACCCATTTATGTTTAAGGTAATATTGATAAGTATTAATTGGTTACCATTTTGTTTGGGGTTTGTTTCTATAAACCTTTTTCTGTGTTTCCTGTATAAATAAGATCTTTTAGCATTTGTTGAAGAGGTGGTTTGTGGTGCTGAATTCTCTTAGCTTTTGCTTGTCTGAAAGCTTTTGATTTCTCCTTCGAATCTGAATGAGATCCTTGCTAGGTAGAGTAATCCTGGTTGTAGGTTTTCTTTTTCATCACTTTAAGTATATCCTGCCATTCCCTTCTGGCCTGCAGAGTTTTTGTTGAAAGATTGACTGTTATCTTTATGGGGAGTCTCCTTGCAAGTTGTTTGCTGCTTTTTCCTTGCTGATTTTATTATTTTTTCTTTGTATTTAATTTCTGTTAGTTTGATTAATATGTATCTTGGCGTGTTCTCCTTGGGTTTATACTGTATGGGATTCTCCGGGCTTCTTGGACTTCAGTGGCTATTTCCATCCCCATTTCAGGGAAGTTTTCAATTATTACCTCCTCAAATATTTTCTCATGCCCTTTCCTTTTGTCTTCTTCTCCTGGGAGGCTTATGATTCAAATACTGGGGTGCTTAACATTGTCCCAGAGGTCTTTGTGGCTGTCCTCGTTTCTTTCCATTTTTAAATCTTTTTCCACTGTGCTTCATTTATTTCCACCATTCTGTCTTCCGGCTCACTTACCCTTTCTTCTGCCTCAGGTACTCTACTGTTGGTTCACTCCAGAGTGTTTTTAATCTCAGTTATTGCATTGCTCATTGCTGATTGACTATTCTTTCTTTCTCCTAGATCCTTGCTGAACATTTCTTCCGTCTTCTCAATCCATGTGTCTAGTGTGCTTATCTGTATCTCCATTTTGTTTTCAAGATTTGGATCATCTTTACTATCATTACTCTGAATTCTTTTTCAGATAGACTCGTCTCCTCTTTGGTTTGGTTTGGTGGGTTTTTACATGTTCCTTCACCTGCTGGCTATTTCTCTTGCTTTTCATTTTGTTTGCTGTGATTGCAGTCTCCTTTCTTCTGGCTGGAGGGTTGTCGTTCCTCTTAGTTGTGGAGTCTGCTCCCTGTGGGTAGGGTTGGACCACTGGCTTGTGAAGAGTTCCTGATGGGGTGAACTTGTGTGTGTGTTCTGGTCATGGAGCTGGATCTCATCTCTCTGGAGGGCAGTACAGTGTCCAGTAGATAGTTTTGGGGTATCTGTAGATTTGCTGTGGCTTTGGGGAGCCTGTCTGTTAGTGTTCAAGATTGTGTTCTGTTTTGCTGGAGGATTAGCTTGGGATGTCTTGCACTGGAGCTTGCTGGCTCTTGGGTGGAGCTTAGACTCAATGTAGGTATGGAGGGTTTTGGGTGAACTCTCATGTATTAATGTTCTCTGTTGTCAGGAGTTTTATGATGGTCAGAAGTTCTGGAGTTGAGCCTCCTGCCTCTGAGTTTCAGTCCTGACATCTTTCAGTAGCATCAAGACTTCTCCATCCACATAGCACAAAAGACCAAACCCGTAGGTTAATGATGAAACAACTCTCCACAGCCAGGAATACCCAAAGGGAGTCACAGAGTTTATATGGAGAAGAGAATTGGGGAGGAAGGAGAAAGAGGTGACCAGGAGGAGAAAAAAGGAGTCAAAGGGAAGAGCAATCAAGCCAATAATCAAATCCCTAAGTGAAAATGGGTACTAAAAATTAGGCTCTTAAAGATACAAAATTAATAACAAAAGATAGAAAAGCAAAAATTAAGAACCTGGAATAAAAATTAGACTCTCAAAAGCACAGTGTAAAAATACAGAATTTATTTCAAAATTAAGATTTTTTTTTTTTTAGAAAGGTGAAAGTAGGCTATAAAAAAGGCTAAAGGAGTAATAAAGAACTGTATTAGGACAGTATAAGGGGGAAAAAAGAAAAATAAGAGGGGAAGAAAGGAAAAAAATAGGAATTGAAATGTGAGAAATTAAAAAATAACAAACTTTTTTAAAAATTGAAAAATGATAATGAAGAAAAAAGTTTCTTTTAAGTATTTCAATAAGAAGCAGAGGGATCTATAGGGTGGTAGTTAGATGAATGTTCGTGTGATTCCTCTGTGTTCCTGCTAGTCGAGTTGCCTACTCAGAACGTCCTCCAGTGTATCTAGGAATGTCTCTGGAGCTGTTGTGGGCAGTGTGGATCAGTTCACTGTCAGATATTCCCTTGTTCCAGCTGTAGTTGTTCCCAACGTGTACAGTTGCCCCTCAAATGCGCAATCTCAGTTTGACTGTGGGGTTTTAATCTTGCACCTGCTACTTCTGGGGCAGTTTCCCCTTCTTTTCTTTGCTTAAATTGGCCTCCTCTGTTTGCAAGTTTCTCTTCAGTGTCTGATCTCCACCCTGACATGAAGGGGTGAAACTGGCCACTTATTCAGGCTCACTTGAGCTATGGAGACGGAAAGTGAAAGTGTCAGTCACTAAGTTGAGTCCAACTTTTTGCAACCCCATGGACTGTACTTCAGGCTCCGCTGTCTGTGGGATTCTCCAGGCAAGAATACTGAAGTGGGTTGTCATTCTCTTCTCCAGGGGATCTTCCCACCCCAACCCAGGGATTGAACCCAGGTCTCCTGCATTGCAGGCAGTTTCTTTGCTGATTGAGCCGTGAGGGAAGATGTGGAAAGGCAGAGACACTGCAAACAAGTGCCGCTGGTGTGTGTGGGGAGCCCTTGAAATGGATGGATCAGCCAGGGATTGCCACAGTTGAAGGCGGTGGGCACCTGCCAGGTCCAAGTGCTAGGGCTCCCGAGTGCATGGTGCACTGTGAGGGCACCGTCCCAGGTGGGCCTCGCGTCTCCTCAGGGGAGTTGGTCTCAGGCTGTGATACCCTCTATAGCTCTGTGGTGTCCAGGATCCTGGGAACACATGGGTAGTGACTGGTGGCTTGCTCACAGCTTCAGGGAGATGCGGTGTTTGGGGCTGAGATTGCAGCAGCTCCTTGCTTTCTGCCTCTGGCTACTGCTCACCTGCCTCTCTGCCTCTGAGGAGAGTCTTCATTTATTGTGTTATTCATCACTGTCTATTTGTTCTTTAATTCTTTAGGTCCTTGTTAAACATTTCTTGTATTTTCTCTGTCCGTGAGATGAGGACCTCTGGGAGAGTTCACACTGATTAATATTCCCTAGATCTGAAGTTCTGTGTTAGTCCAGTGGCTTGGCATTAGTGCCCCACCGCAGGGTCTCAGATCCAAGCCCTGGCCTGGGAACCAAGACCCTGCAAGTCATGTGGCACAGCCAAAAAAAAAAAAGCAATAAACAGAAAAAGAGCAGAACAATACCAAAGGACAAAAAATAAGATAAAATTAGAAAAATTAAAAACATGTGGAACAAGAGAACAATAAAAATAAAAGTGGAACAAGACAGAACCACAACAGCAAAAAAATTGAAACAAAAAATAATATAAACATAAAAGATAAAAAAGAAAAAGAATTCCCTGGTGCTTTCTCTAGCCATGTTCTTGACCCCCATGGTGAGCTGTAGCCTACCCCTGCTCCCTAGTAGACTTCAACACCTCTCTGGTTAGGTCTCCGGACTGTCTGTGTCAGCCCCACCTTTGCGTATGTTCCTCTCACCAGCATCTGGTCCTGAAGCTGGCCTGGAGCACACGTGCCCGCACAGGACTCCATATGCATGCTCAAAGGGCTGTTGACCGTTTTTTATTGAGGTTTGTTTTTGCTTTGTAGGCTCTTGCTTGCATTGAAAAATTAAATATTTGTCATGTATAATGGGAATATGTTTTCTAACGTGTTATTTGTCTTTTGACTTTGTTGCATGTGTATATGTATGTCAATGATGGTGTTTAATAATTCTTTGTAGTCGAATCTTTTAGCCTTGTAGCGTGTGAGTTTTGCCATTAGCATTCTGCTTAGAAAGGACTGCTATTCTGAATTTGTACTTAATGGCCTAAATGTTTTTCCCCTAATATAATTATGGTTTTTTCATTTTACATTAAAATTTTCATTTCCCCAGAAATTTATTAGGAGAGAACTTGACTCTATTCCTTTCCCCCAAATATGGAACAAAGTGCCTGCTTTTTGGAAATTGCTGACTTAAATAAGTATTTTGTTTTGCGGTAAGCAGTCTTCTTAGTAGTGTCAGAGATACATCCCATTCATTTGGTGAACTTTAGAAACTCAAAATATGTTGGGTCATAAAGGTGTGTTTGGATTGCATTTTTCTTTCTTTTTTTTTTTTTTTTTTGAATATGCAGAAAGCTGACAGTTGGCCTCTTGGTTTTTTTTTATGTCATTTTCCTCTGACTGCTTTTAAGATACTTTTAAGTTTTTAGAAACCTAATTATGATATGTCTTGGTATATATTTCTTTGCGTTTATTTTTTTATTCTCTTTGAAGTTCATTCAGCTTTTTGAATCTGTAGATCTTTTGCCAAATTTTGAAAATTTTTCAGCCATTCTTTCTTTGAGTACTTTTTTAGCCCTGTCCTGTTTCTCATCTCTTTCTGGGATGCCGATGAATGAATGTATATCTTTTGTTATAGACTTTCAGTTCCTTGAAGCTCTGTTTTCAGTCTGTTTTCTCTCTGTTCAGATTGAGTAATTTCTGTGGTTCTGCCTTCCAGCTCACTGATTCTTTTCTCTTTTCTATTCTGCTATCAAGTCCATCTTCTGAGTTTTTTACTTCGGTTATTGTATTTGTTAGTATATTATTTTTCTTTGTACTTTCTATTTCTTTACTGATGCTTTCTGTTTTTTTTTTTTTCAATTACTTTAATAAGCCTGTTCATAGTTTCTTGTTTGAGGCATTTTTATAATTGCTGGTTTAAAATAAGTGTAATACCTGTGTCATCTCGATGTTGGCACTCTGGATTGTCTTTTTTTCATTCAGTTTGAAATCTTCCTGGTTCTTGGTATAATGAATGTTTATTAAAACTGGACTTTTTTTTTTTTTTAATTTATTTTAGCTGCACAGGGTCTTCATTTTGTGGCACATGGGCTTCCCTAGTTGCAGTGTGCAGAGTAAGTTTCTGTACGTGCAATCTTAGTTTCCTCATCAGGGATTGAACCTAGGCTCCCTGCATTGGGAGCGTGAAGTCTTATCCCCTGGACCACCAGGGAAGTTTTTACTTTACATATTGAGACTCAAGGTCTCATTTAAACCTTTTGTTCAGTTGTCTGTGCTACTCTAGCTGGGAAAGGTGGTTGCTGCCTTGTTACTACCAGGTGGAAATACAAATCAGACTTCCCCTCTGAGCTTTCTTAATACCTGAGAATAGGGAGGGGGTTTGTCCTTACTTCTGGGTGAGAATAAGAGTACTAGTTCCTAATCTGGTCCCCATGGGCACTGTGCTAGGGGTGGTCTCATTAACCCTAGGCAGTAATAAAAATCCTGAGTCTCCACTGCTGCTGCTGCTGCTGCTGCTGCTAAGTCGCTTTAGTCATGTCTGAATCTATGGGACCCCAGAGACGGCAGCCCACCAGGCTCCCCCGTCCCTGGGATTCTCCAGGCAAGAACACTGGAGTGGGTTGCCAATTCCTTCTCCAATGCATGAGAGTGAAAAGTGAAAGGGAAGTCGCTCAGTCGTGTCCGAGTCTCCACTAGGCCTCCTTTAACACTGTAGGGCCGGTTGGGGAGGGGGCTTATATGATCTAGTAGGAATGTAAGTTCAGGCTTCCTATGTGGTCTCTACTGACACTGCAGGGGAGGGAAAAGTGAAGTGGGATGGCTTCATTATTGGTGAATGGGATGAAGGTCCTGACTGCCTGCTTAACCATCCTTCCTGCTTGGGGTGATGGGAACTTCTCTGAATCTCTTGAGGGTGGAGGTCTAGGCTCCCATTTGGCCTTTGCTGTTGTGGGTGGGGCCACAGATTTTTCCCATTAGTGTTTGGCTTAACTAGAGTGGTTATTGTCCAAAAGTTATAAGTTCTGTCTCTCTAGGCTGTCTTTTTCCTTTGACTGTGGAAACAGACATTTGTTAAACTTTTCTTTACTGTGTACATTGGCATTTCTGGGTGGTTAATTTCTTCACCTCTAAGTCTGGGCTATATGAGGCAAAAAGAAACCCAGGGAACTCATAACTGTTGTTTGCTGACTCCCAAGGTTACTAACCAGTCTGCCTTCTTTGGCCCCACCTTTTCAGAGTCATCATATTATGTTCATTTTCTTTGTAACATTCAGAATTTTTAGTTGCATTATCAAGAGGAATGATGAAAAGAACATCTCTATCTCCCCAAAAGCAGAAGTCTCCAAGGTTCATATTTTAATCTTTACATTTCTGGATTTTCCCACATACAATATGGGGATGATACCTAGCATGGGATTGTTCCTAGCTTTAAATTGGGTAAATTAATGTATATTTGTTTACTATTCTCTCTGGTATTTAGTAAGTGTTTAATATCAAAAATAGTAATCCTTTATCTGCCTTCCTTGCCATCAGCATCTTTTTTTCACTTGTCATTTGCCGTTTAAAAAACGTTTTATTTTTGCTTGCGCTGGGTCTTTGTTGCTGCGTGCAGGTTTTCTCTAGTTGCAGTGCAGTCGCTAGGGGTGGTGCACAGCTTCTTATTGCAGTGCCTTCTCTTTTGCAGATCACGGGCTCTAGGGTGTGTGGGCTTCAGTAGCTGGCAGCACCAGAGTGCTCTCTAGAGTGCAGGCTCAGTAGTTGTGGCACAGGAGTTTAGTTGCTCTGCACCATGTGGAATCTCCCCAGACCAGGGATTGAACCCATGTCCCTGGTATTGGCAGGTGGATTCTTAACCACTGGACCACCAGGGAGGTCTGCCTTTTATTTTTATGGAGTTTTTTTTTTTATGTACTAAATTGGTGTTTCTTTTCTAAATAAAAATTATGTATATAAAGTAAATATCTTTAGATAGAAATTATCTACATAAAAAATAACTTGTTAATCTTTTAAATGTTTTACAATTGTATGTTCCCCAGTTTCTTTTTAAAGGTGGTAAGTTCAAACCAGAGTTTTACTTTTGTTAATAGTTTTTCTGTAAAGTATGTTTGGGGTTTCCCTCCTTGGGAAGATATGGCTAGTCTCTGAAACTGGGTTTCCCTCCACCCCCACCCCAGAGAAAGAGAGGCAGCAGGAGCTCTGTGGATTTCAGACATCTATTTTCTCCTGTCCTTGTACACTGGTAAACACTTCCTGTGCAACACTGTTTCCATTCTTAACAACACTGCTTCTAGATTCAAACTTGATTTAATTAGTCCTGTCTTGATTTTTTTTTTTTCCTTTAGCATCTGATGGACGATTTAAATGGTTGCAGTTAAGCAAGCAGACAGGTTATCCCCATGTGGTGTTGTTTGCTGTTACGTTGTATCAGTAAAACCTCATTTCCTAGAATGGACACTGGCATGAGACTTAGGCAGTCTGGAGGCCAGATCCCAGATTGATTTTCTCATCTGTCAAGTGGATCCTGTATCACTGACAGGCTGTTTTAGGGTTTTGACTATAGTGGTGGCAAAGTTTGTTCAAAAAATAGTGTGGAAGTCAGCAAATATTTGCATATCTGTAACTTCTCAGCAAAAGATATGGCCAGTAAGGCTTGGGGTATGGGTAATTAGGCTGTGTCCTTTGGTTGAAGGTCTTGAACATAGCCTGTGTGTGTGCTGAAATGTCTGCTCTTCCAACTTGCTGTTTGGTTGTTTTATTTTTTTTCGTTTTTAGGGATCCGTCTACGCCCTTATCAGCTGCAGGGAGTCAACTGGCTAGCCCAGTGCTTCCACTGTCAGAATGGCTGCATCCTGGGGGATGAGATGGGCTTGGGTAAGACCTGCCAGGTATGTTACTGTGGAGCGAGTACTGTTTACCTCTACTGAAATACCTCCTTACAACTCATTCCTGTTTTTAGCTGCCAACTATTGGGATGTATTTTTACACTAGGAGGTATACAGGTATTTTTATACCTGAGCCTTTGTTAATGAGATCATGACCTTGGACTTGGCTTTTCTCATTATGGGGGTGGTTTTGAACTGTCACTACCTTTGTTTTAATCTAACCCTTGACACATAGAATCACAATTAATGGGCAGGATTTTCTATATAAAGCAAATATGCCTGTCCCAGGGATCAAATTGGCTCTTCCCTCTTTAGTAATACTTTACTAGTTAAATGGATCACTTTTAATATTAGTCTCCCTCAGTGGATGGTGGGGCTACTTCCCATTTTTCTGGCATGCTAGAGAATTACAGAGGAGGTACTCTGTTTTCTAAAATGACCTGGCCTTCCAGTGGTAGGAATCAGACCTACCTCCTTGGGTAGAATCAGACATGACTTCCTTGAGCGTGGGTTACCAGGTTTTGTCTTGAGATGATCCTGCCAGTAGGATAATCACCAGTACGGCTTATGTTGACAGAGGTCAGTGGTAGTCTTGGATTGATGGAAAGTCCAGACACAGATACCCCTTGGGTTCATCATACAAGGTTTATTCCTCTGTAGTGTACCAAGAAAGTCAGTGCAGTCAGGGTATACAGCAGACAATTGACCAGAAACCATGTAACTATAAGTTTCTTGATTCTAAAGATTTCATCATTGAACTCACAGAGTGAGTGAAGTTCCCATTAGTCCTTTTAGAAGGACTAATCTCTCCCCTTAAGTCTGACCTCACATAGTAAACATCAACCTGGAGCAATTCTGCTCAGAGTCTAGTCTGACCATGTTGAAAGTGAAAGTGAATGTTGCTTAGTCATGTCCAACTCTTTGCGACCCCATGGACCATACAGTCCATGGAATTCTCCAGGCCAGAATACTGGAGTGGGTAGCCTTTCCCTTCTCCAGGGGATCTTCCCAACCCGGGGATCTTCCCAACCCAGGTATCAAACCCAGGTCTCCTGCACTGCAGGTGGATTCTTTTCCAGCTGAGCCACAAGGGAAGCCCAAGAATACTGGAGTGGGTAGCCTGTCTCTTCTCCAGCAGATCTTCCTGACCCAGGAATTGAACCAGGGTCTCCTGCATTGCTGGTGGATTCTTTGCCAACTGAGCTATCAAGGAAGCCCCTGACCATGTTGATGATGCCTTAATCTAGATGTACCTCATCAATCTTGGGGTTATTCGGGATATAGTATGACTTCTGAGCATGGTTCCCCAAGGTAGTATTTATCACCCTCAGATGTCTCAGGCAGTAATCCTGGTTCTAGTATATTCCTGAACTGAGAGATATGGAACAAAGAGAAGTATCCCAGTGTTTCTGGGAGGCAGGCCAATGGACTCTTATAATTCAGGTACAGAGCCCTCCATGTAGTCTCCTGTGCAGTATCCATTTATCATGGCAAGCTTTTAAAGAAACTTCTCTAGTCAAAAATGTGTACAGCCAGGTCCTAAAATAGGCTATTAGCTTTACAGAGATTTCCAATTTAGACCCTGACGTGAGTTTATGAGGCATTATTTATTGTTTGTTTTCCTCACTGGAATGTGTGCCCCAGGAGGGCTAGGAGTTTTGTTTATTTTGTTAACTGTTCTACCCCAGAGTTCAGAATAGAGCCTGGTAAACAGAGGGTACTCCATTAGTGCATGGGCTTCCCAGGTAGTGCTAGTAGTAATGCAATGCTTAGTCACTCAATTGTGTTTGACTCTTTGCGAGCCCAGGGACCGTAGCCCACCAGGCCTCCTCTGTCCATGAAATTCTCCAGGCAAGAATACTGGAGTGGGTTGCCATGCCCTCCTCATGCTAGTGGTAAAGAACCTGCCTACCAGTGCAGGTAGACATAAAGAGATGCGGGTTTAATCCCTGGGTTGGGAAGATCCCCTGGAGGAGGGCACAGAAACTCACTCCAGTATTCCTGCCAGGACAATCCGTGGACAGAGGAGCCTGGCGGACTGCAGTCCATGGGGTTGCTGAGTTGGATAGACCGAAGCAGCTTAGCGTGCAAGCATGCATGCATAAATCCATGTGGGGGCAAGTTAGGAAGGAAGGAAAACATCCTCCTTTAGGAGACCTGGCCAACAGCAGAGGCCTGGGTGTGGTTGGTCGTCTTCACAGTCGTATCTTGATTCTTCTTAGCATGTGTTTTTAGAGCATTCCTGACTTTGTGCCTCGTTTGCATTGTTTTCATTGATTTCTGTTGTCTGTTCCTGATGCTTTCCTTTGCATGAAAGGTTCAGTTACATAAATTTTGAGCACTACTGCTTGTTGACTGTTGATGTAATTGAGTACCATAAATGTCTTCGGCAGTTGTATCAAAGCTTACCTGATTTCACTCTAGGAATGGATGACTCCTAACGTGTGGAAGATTGTACGTTGTTTGTTTGTAAAGCCAGTCTTATTTAATAAATTGTGTTTATACTTTATTCTTTTTGATGCAATTACAGGTGTTCTCTGCAAGGCTGAGGGAACTTTATAATTATTTCTCATGCAGAACGTGATCAAAACTGCCTTCTTTTTCTGTGTTCCAGACTATTGCACTCTTCATTTATTTGGCAGGAAGATTAAATGATGAAGGACCATTTCTGATTCTTTGTCCCTTGTCTGTTTTGAGCAACTGGAAAGAAGAGATGGAGAGGTACAGAGTAGATGTAGTTGAAAATTTTTTTTACTTTTTTTTTCTGGGTACTATGTGAAATATGATAAAACAACATATTGTCCTAAGCAGTGAGTTTATTTTTTCCAGAAAACTCTGACCTGAGGCAGTGTAGATAAAGAATGAGGATCAGATGAGGGAGGGTCCAATGGATGTTCTTATTGCCTTTTGGCAATTTGAAGATCAGTACTCATTTTTAGTAAATTTGCTGAACTGAGGAAGAAACCATCCCTTCCATAGTGATACAGTGACATTTCATAGGAAGTAACGAATGTGGAAAAATATTTTTCTTTTAAGAATTAACACAAGGTCCTTTTAGATGTTCATCTGACCCTTCTCCCTCTTCACATGGGGACTTAGTCACCCTTAGGTTTATCCATTACTCTAGTTGAGGTTTCAGGGTCTCAGGAGTGGTTCTGGCTGCAGAGCATCTTGGGGTCTGTACATCTGCAATCCTTCCATGAAATGTCATTTTCCAGACATTCTTGTCCATGGCTCTGTGTTTGTGTTCATCTACCTCTTCTCTTGGATTCAGATTTGCTCCAGGTCTTTCCTGTGTAACATATGCAGGTGACAAGGACAAGAGAGCCTGCCTACAGCAAGACCTGAAGCAGGAGTCACGTTTTCATGTGCTGCTAACTACCTATGAGGTATCTGTTTGTTTTTCTACAGCCAGAATTCTTAACCTGGGACCTTAGAAGTTGTAGAATCCTCTGGGATTATATTTAGTTTTTTTGAGGGCTCTTGTTATTCTAGGAGGAAAGTCTGTTTTCGTTTGGTTCTCACAGAGGTCCTGTGAGCAAAAGGAGTGAAAAACTATTGTTAGTTCGATATTTCTCTCTCTCTCTTGGTGGATCAAGGGGAGGGCTTCCCAGGGAGGCAGCACTTGAGCTGTCTCTTGGCCGATGAGTAGAAGAAGGTAGGATGGGCTGAGGCATCATCTGTTACTAGAGGATGGGAAAGGAAGATGAAGATACTTACTTCCCGTCTCTGTTCTTGTTCTTCAAGCTAATAATGTCCAGACTCCTGTAAGCAAGCCCTTCCATGCAGTCATGCCTCCCTTTGTCTGTAAGATGCCGCCACCCAGAGGTTATGCTTGGAACTCTTTTACATAGTCAATGAATGAGACAGCTAAATCCGATAGTTTAGGAGAGTTAATAAAAGACTAGCTTATTAATGTCAGAAGTATATCAATATCAGCCTTTACAATGTGTCTTCCTTAATTTTTCAGATTTGCTTGAAAGATGCATCTTTTCTAAAGTCGTGAGTATGTTGTACTACTTCAGAAATTGTCCTGAATGTGTCATGAGAGTTATGTCTTTCCTTAACATTTTTTCCCTGGTTTGTCATCCGTGAGTCTTACCGGGTGTGTGGTATGGCAGGAGTCTTACAGTCCAAACCCGTACTCCTTAGCTGTGTATGCGTAGATTCCCTAACTTAACCTCTGTGAACCTCAGCTTCTCTATCTGTAAAATGAAGACAGCTGCTGTGAGGATTAAGTGAGATAAGCTGTATGTGGTGGGCGGTTAGTAGATATCAGATTCTTTACATCACAGCTTGTATAGATGCCTGTCAGGACTGCTGTGTGGAAATTCTACTACAACATAGGGGAATTATTTGAGCTTTTTTTTGGAAATATCCGAAAATAGCTATCAGTGCTGTAAAGTTAACTTTTTATTTTTTAAATAATTTTATTTATTTATTTTGGCTGTGCTAGGTCTTCGTGGCTGCACAGGCTTTTTCTTTTCCCTAGTTGCGACAAGTAGAAGCTACTCTCTAGTTGTGGTGCACACACTTCTCACGTGGTGGCCTCTCTTGTTGCGCAGCACAGGCTCAAGAGCTGTGGCGCACGGGCTTAGTTGCTCTGCAGCGTGTGGGACCTCCTGGCCAGGGACCAGACCTGTGTCTCCTTCATTGGCAGGTGGATTCTTTACCACTGAGCCACCAGGGAAGCCCTAAAATTAGCTTTTTAGAAAGGGATTTTTAAGTAAATTTCTTTCCAGTTATTGGCTTACAGGTCTCAAATCAGCTCATAAAGTATAGGAAACTTAGGTGTAACTCCTGATACTACCTGGTACTTTATACAGTGGTAGGGATGCTGTGTTTCAGTATGTGGTTAAGCCAATAGTTACCTTATAAATAAGAGCTCAGTTTTGGGTGAATAAGAAGATACATTGACAGTTTCATTCTCATAGCATGTGTACTTCTGGTTAGGTGGGGTTTGTTTCTTTAATATTCAGAACCTTTACAGAGTGCTTTATCAATATTATAAATGTTATTTCATACCCAGGCTCTTCTGAGTTGGATTTTATTTTCATCTTATTTTGAAACACTAAAGACTCAGTCATAGATTTCATGACTTTCATGTAGTGTTTTGTTTCATTCGTGTTTCATTTAAGTACGCGTATTTACTTTACTTTTCTTCAGAAAAGGATATGCTTTCCCTCTCACTTCTTTTTTATTGTCAATATCTAACTTAATATGTGTTAAAGACCTCTCCTCTGGAAAGATATTGTTCTGGGAGTTACCAGCAATACCAGGAAAGTAAACCATATGGTGACCTTTAAGCGAACATAAACTCCAGTAGAGTTAATAAGAAGTATACAGATATCTATAATATTAGGCAATATATGGAAAGTCTCAAAAGGCAAGAAGATTAGGACATAGATGTTATTGGGTACTTTCCATAAATTATCCTATTGAATCAGCATGAAAACCCTAACAAGTAGGTATCATCATCCATTTTATAGATGAGAATGGTAAGAGATTAGGTGTGACCCATCCCAGGGCACATTGCTAGTACATGGCAAAGCAGACATCCAAACCCACTTTGTTGTAGAGCTTTTTCAAAGAGAACTTTCCAAATCTAAGTGCACTGGAGTTTCACATTTTCAGTAGAAATATGTCTTTCTATATTAGATTATTATCTTAAATCCATTCCAAGTGAATTTAAGAAACCAAATAGTAAAGTGACATTTATAATGTTTACTCAGTATGATCCCTAAGAACACAGTTGTGTTCTTTTGATGTATTTGGCAAGGTTGTACTGTGTATGACTGTACTGCATGAACAGCCTGAAAGTGTAATGCAATCTCAGCCCTAAAAAGGCTTATTGGGGAGGGTTGAGACTGTGCATGTAACAATATGAAAAATAGGAAATTTTTTTTGACAATAAACTTATAAAATCTTTGGATCAAGAGGATTAGAAATTACTTTTCCCACTCTCCATTCAGTCCTGGAATTCTCTCCACCTCTTCCTCTCCAGGGAGCAACCCTTGGCATGTCCTTTAAGAGAGTAATTTGATGACCTTCTGTTACTGATCTCAAATCCACCTCCTTGTAGTCTGATTCATTAAACACGCTTTTTATTGGTAAAAACCTGAATATTGAGACTTCCTTGGTGGTCCAGTGGCTAAGAACAACCCCATGCCTCCATTGCAGGGGCATGGGTTTGATCCCTGGTTGGGGAACTAAGATCCCACATGCCACACTGTGTGGCAAAATAAATTAAAAGAATAGAAATTTTAAAAAAAATCTGAAAATATAGCTCTTAATACCATAATAATACCGTAATGATCTTAACAGATTACTACCTAATCTATGTTGAATGGTAATTTAAATAGGAGCCAGGCACTGTCCTGTAGCCCCTTGAAAAGGGCTCACACCCTTGTCATGCCATGACCAGTGTCCAGGATCAGCTGGACTCTTACTCCTCATGATCCTTCAGTGCAACTCCTGCTACCCGGCAGGAGTGATCCTGATTTCTGCACCCTCTCTTGGACTCAGTTCTTCCCTCTACCTGTACCACTCAGTAGGTGAATGGGCCTAGCTGTCTGCTTGTGTACCCATTTTCTGGATTTTCACTGTGGCCTCAGAGGAAGAAGACTTCCTCCTCTTTTAAGGCCAACCTCTGCTCAAGATCTTCCCTAATATTTGAGGGATTTTAATTTCCGTATATCTTTCCAGTGTTCTGCTTTGATTGTGTGTACATTTAGTTGTTTTTAATATGTAAGTATGCCTGTATTGTTGGCTGTGTCAGGGTCTTGGTTGCAGCCTGCTGGATCTTTCGTTGTGGTGTGCTGGTGCATGGGCTTTTTGTTGCGATGCGCAGGCTTCTCTCTAGGTGTGGCTCACAGGCCTCAGAGTGTGTAGGCTCTGTAGTTTGCGGCCCTTGGGGTCTCTAGTTGAGGTGCACAGGCTCAGTAGTTGTGGACCATGGAGTTAGTTGTCCTGCAGCACGTGGGATCTTAGTTCACCATCCAGGGATTAAACCTGCATTAGAAGGTGGATTCTTAACCACTGAACCACTAGGGAAGTCCCCTACATTTAGTTTTTTAAGTATAAGAATAATGTAATAGGATTATAGAATGTTTACAAATGAGATAAGAGACTTATAACTTCCACTTTATTATCTTTTGCATGGTTTTTATTATATATATTATATAAATATATATAATATTTATATCTTTTTTAGTTATATAGGCCTTTTATAATCTCATTTATCATCACCTATTATTATTTTCATGTTTTTGCTGTTTTAAATAATGCAGCTTTAAACATGTTAATACATACATATTTTAAAATTTTTTGTGGGCAAAACAGCTTCCCAGGAGTATATAGAAAGGATATCTTTTTGGGAATTGGTGGTCATAACTATTATGCTACCAAAGGGCACTGGCATAGTCACCAGTGACTTCCACATTAACAGAACCAGTGATGTATCTTCCTGTTGCAACATTTGATCTGTTCACTACGTCCCCATTTTTTATAATTTATCTAGTTATTGGTTGCACTGGGTATTCCTTGCTGCTTGTTGGCTTTCTCTGCTAGCGGCGAGCAGGAGCTCCTCTTCATTGCAAGGCACAGGCTCCTCATTGCAATGTCTTCTCTTGTTGCAGAGCACAGGCTCTAGGCACAGGGACTTCAGAAACTGACTTGCGTGCTCTAGGTGTGGGCTCAGTAGTTGTGGTGCAGGAGCTTAGTTGTTCTGCAGCATATGGAATCTTCCCAGACCAGGGGTTGAACCTGTGTTCCTTGCATTGGCAGGCAGATTCTTTTCCACTGTACCACCTGGGAAGTCTACCATGTCCCCATTTTAAAATCACACTTTTTTTTTTTAGCTACTGTGACATCATTGTGTCTTGATTTTACTTCTGGGTCTGCATCTTAGTTCTGCCTCATACTAACTTTATGACCTTGACTGAGTCATCTGCCTTTCTGAGCCTTTAGTATCCATGTTAGTAAAAAGGGCACAATAATGTCTACTCATTTTATTTTTTCGGGTTAAATAACATACCTAAAGCTCCAAGCTTTAGGTATGTTAAAGTGGCATATAGTAAGTGGTCGTGTTTCCTTTTGCTTTCTGTCTCCAGCACCTTTTCTACCTCAATGCATAGAACTTTCCCGTCTTAGAAGAGCAGTTCCCTTAATTTTGCTACATTATCTGGATATTGCCTAAAGTACTTGGTTGGCTCTTAGAGAAGGCAGTTTGCATGTGTTTCTAACAGAATGGGCTTGATATTAGTCTTCCCAGAAAGAGTATTGGTTTTATAGCAAGACTTTTGGGTGTGAGATATGTGTTTGAGTTATATAAAACTGAAAACATGGATTTTTCCCTCACAGCTTCCCTTGGAGTGTTCTTGTTGTGGATGAAGCTCACAGGTTGAAAAACCAAAGCTCCTTGCTGCATAAGACTCTTTCAGAGGTAAACTCATAGGATACTTTTAGTTTGTATATCACTCCCTTTTAAAAAATGTTAATATTAGTTTGGTTCTGTATAGAGCCAATTAAATGGACACATTTTTTTTCAGTGAGATTTCTGCAGGGTTCAGTGAACATTTTATGGTGACAGAAGTAATACTTAACATGGCCTAATTTCTCTTGTCTTTTACATAGGAGATAATATTTATTAAAAATCTGGTTGTCAAATGAATAGGACTCTACCCCAGGGTGTAATACATTGTATTTTTGAAATGTTTCAATTGTCTTTTTGATTTTCAGTTTCTTTAAAAATAATCTTAATGTGGTTTTTCTGTCTGCAATAACAAACATATCTGACATATTTATTGTACAACTCCCCCATTTACCTGTTTAAAAAATTTGACAGTTCAGAGTCATGATGAACCTAATTTCATGCCATTGAATATTCCCTTCAGTCTCACCTGTCTTTGTCATACTTCTTTGAGTACGAAACCTTTGATCTTACTCCATTCACTTCTCTGACATCATTCTGGCAAAGCAGATGAGAAATGTCATTGTAGCCTTAGATTTGCCCTCTTTTCTGAGGAGCCAATGGAAGAGCTTATGAGTATGAAGTGTCCTTCTTGTTGACCTAGAAAAGGCTTGTTAATTCCTGTGACCTGGTGTGCAAATTTCTGGGATCGTCATTGATTTTGGTCCCTTTCCTATAATAGATCAATTAATGAATTTAGAGGTCATTTGGAGGAAAGTCTTAGATCTGAATTCTTTATTTACTGGTTAAAAGTTACGGTTTTTAGTGTTTAAATGCAAATATGGCCACTATTATTATTACCCCGAACTCAAAGATTGCTGTCCCCTAGTAGGGCCCCCTCTGCTCTGTGGTGTCCTTTGCCTTCTTCTTAAGGACTCTTTAACACTGTCTCTTTCCCAAGAGATTTTCATATCTGGTACCCAAAAGACTCTAAGATACTACTTCATCAGCTGCTGTGCCAATTTATTGATTTATAGTGGGAAAAGAGAAGCAGGTGTAGTAAAGGAAGCCTGTGTTTGGAGTGGGGAAGCTAAAGTCTGTTGCTGGCTCCAGAGCCTTTTCTTCTTATTGGTAAGGAAACAGGCTCAGAGGAGATTGTTCTATGTTTTCTGAGTGTTCCTTTTTAGGTGAGGTTTGAACTGCAGATAGCTAGTTGGTCAGGAAAAAAACACATTTATTGATTGGGCTGAGAGGTGGGGAGAAGGGTACTGCCTTTTATTTTCTCCTCTTCCAAATACTGTTTTCAGCTTGTTTGTAAAATTGGAAGAAACCTAAATGTCAATATAGGAATTGATTATACTGTACAATTTGTGGTATACCCAAACAGTATATTTACA
Source organism: Aepyceros melampus (assembly GCA_006408695.1). Taxonomy (NCBI): domain Eukaryota; kingdom Metazoa; phylum Chordata; class Mammalia; order Artiodactyla; family Bovidae; genus Aepyceros; species Aepyceros melampus. Next base: position 218,807 of record SJXQ01009120.1, read on the forward strand.
GAGTAAGGCTGCCATGAAAGATTATGTAGAAGAATATTTAATAATGTAGAAAATATTTGCAAAATATTTTATACAAAAAAGTTTCCAAAATTTTATATATAACCAGAGATTGTCTCTAGGCTTCTTTTTCCTGATTATAACTTTTGATGCTGAAATGAACACTGCTTTGAATTAAAATGTTAATCCATGTGATAGTGTAATTTCATTTTAGTGATTGACAACCTTGGTTATCCTTGTTGACTTCATATTTTTTGGCCATTTTAGTTCTTTGAGCATATTGTAAAAATGTGATTTAGTTATTGGCAACATTTGTTGTTAACCATTTCCCATATTTGAAATATTGTGACTACGTTGCACTACAAGCGACATGAATGGGTGGGCATTGATGAGACAATTTAAAAAGAAATAAACCAAGTGAAAGTGCTCCCCTAAAAGATTTTGAAAGTGGTTTTCATTGATTGTATCGTTTCATTTATCACCTTTGATATCTTCTTATGACCCTCTCCAAAATCAAATTATAGAAACACAAGAAGAAAAGTAAAAGCCACCAATAATCCTATTCCACTGTGTATGTTAACATTTGGTATATATGCTGCCACGTTCTTTGCAGCACGTGTGTACACCCAAACCTAAATGTATATATGTGTGCATGCTAAGTTGTTTCAGTCGTGTCTCTTTGCGACCCCATGGACTGTAGCCCTCTAGACTCCTCTGTCCATGAGATTCTCCAGACAAGAATACTGGAATGGGTTGCCATTTCTTTCTCAAATATTGTTAAAAAAAATAAAAATACATTCAGTTCAGTTCAGTTCAGTTCCTCAGTCGTGTCCGACTTTGCAACCCCATGAATTGCAGCACACCAGGCCTCCCTGTCCATCACCAACTCCCGGAGTTCACTCAGACTCACGTCCATCAAGTCGGTGATGCCGTCCAGCCATCTTATCCTTGTCATCCCCTTCTCCTCCTGCCCCCAATCCCTCCCAGCATCAGTCTTTTCTAATGAGTCAACTCTAAGCATGAGGTGGCCAAAGTACTGGAGTTTCAGCTTTAGCGTCATTCCTTCCAAAGAACACCCAGGACTGATCTCCTTTAGAATGGACTGGTTGAATCTCCTTGCAGTCCAAGGGACTCTCAAGAGTCTTCTCCATCACCACAGTTCAAAAGCATCAGTTCTTCACTGCTCAGCTTTCTTCACAGTCCAACTCTCACATCCATACATGACCACAGGAAAAACCATAGCCTTGACTAGATGCACCTTTATTTGCAAAGTAATGTCTCTGCTTTTGAATATGCTATCTAGGTTGGTCATAACTTTTCTTCCAAGGAGTAAGTGCCTTTTAATTTCATGGCTGCAGTCACCATCTGCAATGATTTTGGAGCCCAAAAAAAGTAATATCAGAATTCAGTATATATATGTATATATACACACATAATGTATTTCCATGTTTTTATATATATATATATACACACACACAGGATATAGCTTTCTCTTTGTGCTGTATTATTTAACTCAAGTAGTATAAGGTCTTGTTATGTTAGCTAAGAGATTGTCCTTTGCTTGACCTAACAACTGTTGTTACTGTTTTTCCTAACCTTTACTTCATTAGTCTGTTATTCATGGTGTTCTTACTCCTCTGCTCAAAATTTAACAAGTGTCTTTCCATTTTGGGCAGTATATATTCCAGAAGTGTCCAGAATTCTTGATGTCTTGCGTTGGCTACACATGTTAAGTTTTACAAAAGGATGTTTTTAAAAAATATATCTTGTTTATTGTAGTGGTGGGTCCTGCTGCTGTAGTTTTGGGCTTCTCAAACTGCATGAGTATATGTTGTGTGCCTGAATTTCCACATAGGTTGCATGACAGTAACCATTTTGAATACTCATCAGTACTTTAGTGTTCACAAAGTGATTTTACTTTATAAATGGTATCTCCTCCACAGGATTATTATCCCATTCTTATAGTTGAAATGAAGAGGTACTATTTCCTACATCAAACAGCTATATACATTTGGAACCTGAGTTTTGATTTCATGTCCCTGAATTCATTTCATTCAATCATGCCTCTGTCTGTAAAGGTTGTGATGGGTCATAGCATTATAGATTTTCACTTTATTCATTTGTGTATTTGAGTTCTCAGTGGTCTTCAGCCTCCTGTTGACTGGAACACCCATCCAGAACAGCCTCCAGGAGCTCTACTCACTCCTCAGCTTTGTGGAGCCTGATCTCTTTTCCAAGGAGCAGGTGGAAGATTTTGTTCAGCGTTACCAGGACATTGAGAAAGAGTCTGAGGCAGGCAAGTTCCCTTTTTACAAATCATGCCCAAGAGGTCTGGGCCCAGCAACTTCCCTAGGGCATAAGGGTTATAGAAAGAAGGAGAATCCATAACCAGAGAATCCCTTCTGAGGAAATAAAGAGCCACACAAAAATAAGGTGATGTCAGAGTCCTCTTGTTGTTCCCAGTGCCTGCCATTCATGATTCTCTTATTTGTTTGTCTAGTGTCTGCTGGTTTGCAGACTTTTTTTTCCCCTAACATGTAATTTCTGTGAGGTCTTGGATAACTTCCCATGGTACTTCTTGAGGCAGAGAAATATGTGGGTGCCGTAGTCTGAAACTGTCATTCAGAGTTCCATAGCACTGGTGTTTCTTTCAGCACTTTTATCTAAGAACCAAAAGTCTGGGCTGGATGGTGGTGGAAGTAAAGGAGGAAGCCATTCTGGTTTGTGCAACGGTCATTCGTAGTTTTCCTCTCATACCTTTGCTCCTCTGCCTTGTAAAGTTGTCTGTCTATGTGATATTATCCCAGGATCGTTATTCAAAGTAATTGATAGGCATGCCAACTAGTGGGTCTGTATGTACTAGCTGAGGATAAGTTGGAAAGGCTTCTCACAGCAGAAATCTCCATACCACAGATTGATTTTACCTGGAGAACCTGCTCTGATTGTTCCCATGTTTAGTGTTGCTATATAAAATATTCCAAGTCAAACATTACCAGGACATACTGATCTTTAAAAAATTATTTATCAAATTCAAATTTAACTGGGCACTTGTATTTTTATTTTCTGTACCTGGCAATCCTGCATGCAGTGTAATTCTAGTTTAGACTAGTTTTCAAAGTTTCCAACAGCTCAGGAAGGAAAAAGAAGTAAGTGTGAGTACTAGCACCTTTAGCAGCCAGCTGTATGACTTTGGATAAGAGATTTAACTTCTCTGAACTTCATTTAGTTATACAAATAGGGACAATGTTACCAACTTGCCTACATTTCTGAGCTGTTATGCTGATCAAATGTAAAAGTATCCTGGAAAAAGAATAGCTCTATGCAAATGAGATTATTAGAAAGAAACAGAAGTTGTAAAGAAGAATCCAAGGAAGGACTAAATACTGTGAAAAATTACCTTGTTGGCCTAGAAGGCAGAATTGGTATGAAAATGAGAAACAAAAGTAAACTGTTGTATGTTCTCTAATAGTTCATTGCCTTGGTTTTGCTTTTGTCCCACACTACTTGTGTGTGTTTTTTTCTTTCCTTGTACAGCAAGTGAACTATACAAACTCTTGCAGCCATTTCTGCTGAGGCGAGTAAAGGCTGAAGTAGCCACAGAGCTTCCCAGGAAGACGGAAGTAGTGATATACCATGGCATGTCAGCACTACAGAAAAAATACTACAAGGCCATTTTGATGAAAGACCTAGGTAATCAGAGGATACTTGTCCATTTAGAAACTAATGAGGATGTGATTTTTATGCATTTTATAATTACACTCAGTTTGTATAGCAAGAATATGGGTGGGATTTCTTACTCTGAATAGTAGTCAGGTCAACTAGAGTGAAACTGGCAGAGTACCTTTGCCAGTTAAAGTATAACTCTGACTTTGTTGTTTGTTGACTTTGTGCGATTTCCTCCCCATCTCCCCACTCCTGGTTTTCCTTAAGGGCTTCCCCTGGTGGCTCAGATGATAAAGAGTCTACCTGCAATGCAGGAAACCCGGGTTCGTTTCCAGGATTGGGAAGATCCCCTGAGAAGGGAATGGCAACCCACTCCAGTATTCTTGCTGAGAGAGTTTCATGGTCAGAGGAGCTTGGCAGGCTACAGTAGGGTCACAAAGAGTTGGACACGACTGAGCAGCTAACACTTTCACTTTTCCGTCTTAAAACAAGGTGATGGTTAAGAAAAGTTAACAGTGTGCCGTTCTTAATGCACTTCGGTGAAATTTGGGAGATATAGATTTGAAAGATACATTATTGAAATGAGTAAGGTTATGTATGGAAACTTGCAGGGTTTTTTGTTGTTCGGTAATCAATCTCTCTCTCTTTTTAAAATTTCAGATGCATTTGAAAATGAGATGGCGAAGAAAGTTAAACTTCAGAATGTCCTGTCCCAGCTTCGGAAGTGTGTGGATCACCCATATTTGTTTGACGGTGAGGCAGTGCCCCTTTTTCTCAGCATTACTTTTTGTTGGCATTTTATGGCCAACCTCATAGAAAGTTCTTCAAAAGATTTGCCTATATTTACTATCTATTTTTCCCCATTTTCTCTTGTTAATTTTTTATGTTGATTATCTAATGTATTGTTCATATTCAGATTTCTTCAGTTTTAAACGTCCCTTATGACTTTTTATCTTTTTAAAGTAAATTTATTTTTATTTTAGATACAGTGGGAAAACACAGGAGAATTTTAACCAAGGGAGTGATAGGATCTGATCTGCATTTTGTTATCATTTTGAGCTATGGACACTTTAAAAAGAAACAATAACAAAAACAAACACTACAACCCCCAAAACCGCAGGTCCAGAAATGATAGCATATTCATTCCCTCATCCCCTCCCAGCATGAACATCTCCTCCCTCTGCTGGAAGGAGAGTGGCATGTTTATCCTCAAGGGCAGAAACTGGAGAATGAGAGAATTCTATGTAAGTAGACCTTGGTAAGAGTTGGATACGACTGAGCAGCTGAGCACATGAGCAGACCTTGTTAAACATACTTTCCATTTTACTCAGCCGCCTCACATACTGTAGCTCCTTTTCCACAACTGCTTCTCTTGTCCAGTATAATTGTTGTTTGTTGTTCAGTCACTAAGTCGTATCCCATTCTTTGTGACCCCCATGGACTGCCACACTCCAGGCTTCCCTGCACTTCATTCACGGAGTTTGCTCAAGCTCATGTCCATTGAGTCAGTGATGCCATCCAACCATCTCCTTCTGTCTTGCTCCCTTTTCCTCCTGCCCTCAATCTTCCCCAGCATCAGGGTCTTTTCCAGTGAGTCAGCTCTTCGCGTCAGGTGACCAAAGTATTGGAGCTTCAGCATCAGTTGTTCCAATGAATATTCAGGGTTGATTTCCTTTAGGATTGACTGTTTTGATCTCTTTGCAGTCCAAGGGACTCTCAAGAATCTTCTCCAACACCACAATTCAAAAGCATCAATTCTTTGGCTCTCAGCTTTCTTTATGGTCTAACTCTCACATCTATGCGTGACTATTGGAAAAACCATAGTTTTGACTATACAGACCTTTGTCGGCAAAGTGATGTCTCTACTTTTTAATATGCTTTCTAGCTTTGTCATAGCTTTTCTTCCAAGGAGCAAGTGTCTTTTAATTTTGTGGCTACAGGCACCATCCACAGTGATTTTGGAGCCCAAGAAAATAAAATCTGTCACTGTTTCCACTTTTTTCCCTTCTGTTTGCCATGAAGTGATAGGACCAGATGCGATGATCTTCATTTTTTTGAATGTTGAGTTTTAAGCCAGATTTTTCACTCTCCTCTTTCACCATCATCCAGAGGCTCTTTAGTTCCTCTTTATTTTCTGCCATTGGAGTGGTATCATCTGCATATCTGAGGTTGTTGATATTTCTCCTGGCAGTCTTGATTTCATTATGATAGAAAAGCATTTAAATTTTGCCACTTTCATGGGTCTTCATTTATTTTGGAGAGCTTCCTGTGTCATGTGAAACTTATGGGAAATCACGTGAATACTTCTCTCCTGTGAATCTGCCTGTGTCCATCTTTGTCCTTTTCAAATTCAAGATCCAGTCAGAGATCTTGTGGTGCATTTGTCATGTCTCTCTTTCTCCTATAATCTAGAAATGCTCCTCAGCTTTTTTTTTTTTTTTACTTTTTCATTAAATTGACAGTTTTGAAGAATCATGGCTCTATGTTTTATGGGATATCTCATAATCGGAATTTTTTTATGATTGGATGTTCCTTTGTCTTGAACCCACTCAGTGAACCTTTTTTGTCACCACTATTCCAAGTTCCTCAGTGGTCTCTGTGTGTCTCAACTGACGGTTATCAGTTCACTTTTTAAAATTAATCTCTCAAAACCTTTGACCCAGTTGATCACTTCTTGAAACACCTTTTTCCTTTGGCTTCTATGATAGTGCTTTCTCTTGCTTTTCCATCTGCCTTATGTCTTCTCCTTCTCTGCCTTCTTTGCTGAGGGAATTTCATCTCATGGATGTCTGTAAATTTCCCTCTAAGTAATAGTTTAGCTGCATTCTACACATGATATGTAGTATTTTCCTTTTCATTCAAATTTTGGTTTTGTTTTCTTTTTAATTCACTCTGATGGGTAGCCTGTGGGACAGTTCCAGGCGTTTTATGTTGTGAGGGCTCTAGTATAGATATGATCAATGTGGAGGCTTTTCTCCAGTCATTTGAAGGAAGTCCTTGCCAAGTGGCCATATGAATTGTTTTAAAATGTCACAGAATCTTAATGAGGTGCCTGTCAGAGCTTTTCTTTTATACGAAGAGCTGTTGGGAACATGCAGATTTCAAAAAAAGCCTTCCAGGTTATTTTGCTACCCTCAGCATGAGAATGACTAATTTATATCTAACCCTATGTCTTGATTTGTTTTCTAGAGTGAGAACCTGAAGGTTTCAGTTTTGGGTCTGTTTGGTCTTTAGCATCTCCCTGTGCTTCAGTTTCCCAAAGAGTGCCTTGGGTAAACATTTCTTAGACATATTGGATGTGCCAGGCTCTGTGATTGATGTTGGGTCGTGCTGATATCATAATATAAACAAATAATTATGAAATGCCTCAAAGAGATATAAGACTTGGGCCCATTATCAGTTAGAAGGATCTTGGCCTTCTGTAGCCTCACCATCAGCTTCTCCATTCAGAGTCTGCCCCAACTGGGAGCACATTGACTGGGAGTGGGTTCTTTCTTTTCCAGGTGTGGAACCAGAGCCTTTTGAAATTGGAGACCACTTGATTGAGGCTAGTGGGAAACTTCACCTGCTGGATAAGCTGTTGGCATTCCTGTATTCCAAGTAGGTGATAGGTTCATATTTTCTACTCTGAGCTGGTGATTGTTAAAACCAGAATAATGAGCAACTCACTGATTTCTTCAGACTAATCCCAGTTCTTCTTTTTTCCAAGACCCTGATTCAGGTTCCACCTTTTCTGCAGCTACACCCTTAATCCCAGGCCATCCATACTATGATCTTCCTTTCCTTTCCTGAATTCCTACAGCACTTAGGATCCTAATCCAGCACTTGGCAAGTCTGCCTTAATCTGCTGTCTGGTTAATTGCTATATTAACCATGTCATTCCAGCTGTATCTAGTTATTTAGTTCTACAAAGACAAAGATACCATCAAATGTTTCTTTTTAAAAGGCCTGCTGGTGTACCTTGCTTTGAATTGGCACATATTAAGTACTTAGCAAATATTTACTCTTGTTAACTTGTGGGGCTTGATTTGAACTCAGGGAGAACTCGGGGACTCTTTCCCTGAGATGTAAGTTGGCTATTGGAAGAATTAAGCTACTTTTGGGGCCTGTAAAGATTTAGCTAAGTGTTCAGTGGCCTGGTGTCTGGCCTGTATCTGATCCTTTGGTCCTCGGAGGTACAGAGTAGTCTAGAAAAAAACCCCAGTTTTCCAAGGATTTCTAAATTGTCCCTTAGGGACAACTGACCCAGGAAGGCCTGAACCAACCTAAAACTTCAGATTTGGCAAAAGTGTCCAACATTAGGAATGTGCAAGTCAAACAGCTGCATGCCTGACTGTATTTTATAGGCTATGATGTGTCTCCTCTAAGTGTCCTAGTGTAGGAGAAGGACCCGTAAATAGCTTCTCTTCAACCTTTTCATTTCACAGGTGATGAAACAGGCCAGAGAGGCCGAGTGGCTTGTCTGAGGCCACCACAGCCAGCAAATGACAGAAATGGGACTAGATGAGGTTCTAATCTAATTGGATTAGATGAGGATTGGATTTTAAGTTCAATACCTTTTCTACCAATTTGAGGCTAGAGTCTTGAAGGAGTTTTTCATAATTGTTCATCTACACCTATCGCAAACTCAGATTAAATTAGTTTTCCTAGTAGAATGTTGTTTAGACAGTGCCACACAGTATTTTTTTGTTTATGCAAACTTCATAGCTGATAACCATGGGGTTGTAGGTTTGAACTTTTTTTTTTCGGCCATACCATGAAGCTTTTGGTTGAACCTGGCCCTTGGCAGTGAAAAGTGCAGAGCCCTGATAACTGGACCACCAGGGAATTCCCTTGAATTTGTCCTTGACCTAATCCATTTTGCCACCTCCCTTCTTCTCTCCTCTCCCTATGTAAGTTTTCTTATGTATCATGTGGGATATGAAATGCCACCTGCCTCTTGCTTCTCTAAAGTGATGCTTCTCAAAATTTTCAACCAATAAAGCTATAATTGAAAGGGTAGTGACTTTCACCCCAAAGTAGAGAAGAGCTATTGCTTGCCAACCACAAGCTCTTTAGGGTCATCAGTTTTTTTTCATTTTTTGTATATTTGAATTTTGCATTTTTCTCTTCACATATCTTTTATTTTGCTGTTAAAACTGTATGTTTCTTTCCATTTAGTAATTGCCATCCTGGAAAGAAGCACCTTGGTTATCTAGGGCATCTTACACCCTCTGGTGCATTGACACAGACTCCTGGGAATATCCTAACACTTACAGCACTAGTGAGAAGTACTGTAAGGACTCAGCTGCTGGTGCAGTTACATCCTTGTATAAAACATTTTGCATTACTGAAGAAGGTTCTGTAAATGATTGACATTTATGTTTCTACTTCAGGATTTCATTTCTTTGTAAACTTGCATTCTTCGCTAAGTTTCACCTGCAGGAAATCCACCCTAAATGCTACTGGAATTGGCAGTTTTTTTTTTCTTGCCAGAGGCCATCGAGTTTTACTTTTCTCTCAGATGACCCAGATGTTGGATATTCTCCAAGACTACCTGGATTATAGAGGTGACATTCCTTGGCTATTACATTACTCAAGACTTTTAGACTTAATAGTCCAGGTGGGCCTGTGAAGAATTATCTGGGGTGTGGGGATGTTATAGAGAAAAACAGTGTAAGAATAGTATTCAGAATCAAAGGAAGATGGCTTACAGTAGGGGCATGCCTGTATATGAGAAGAAACAAAATTGGTGTTTGGTTTTGAGCAGACAGTGTGTAACTCCACAGTGAGTAATTGAAAATGGTTTCTATTTTTCTGTTTTCTCCCTCTGTGTGAAGGCTACAGCTATGAGCGTGTGGATGGTTCTGTGAGAGGAGAAGAGAGACACTTGGCCATTAAGCACTTTGGACAGCAGCCCATCTTTACTTTTCTCTTGAGTACCAGGGCAGGTAGGCCACATCCATGTTGATGAAAGCAGACAAATTAAAGGGTGAAACAGTACATTTAAATCCTAATCATTAGAATATTTTTCCTTAATTCACTGAAAGGCGAGGTTTTTACTGAGGAGTGTAAAAAAAAAGGGTGGGGGGAATTCAGGTAGGTTATATCAGTTTATCACTGTACTAGACTTCCAGCATGGTACTCGTTTCTGTCAAACTGATTTAAGCTTTCATCTCATCAGAGAAGTAAGGCTAAAACGTGGGGTTGTTGGAAAGTAATTCTGATCTCTCTTGACCATTGACCTGTGAACATCCTGAAAGATTTCTATACTTTTGTATAGAAATTTTAGTTTTAGTCATGTTCAATAGAGACAGCTCTCCTTCCCAACCATGAATTTGGAAAACGAGACGGCAGCCTGCCTACTAGTCATTCTTCTGACAGGCAGCTCTGAAAGTGTTGTGAAAGCTTAATAAAAAATCTACTTTTAAAAAGTGTGATTGTAATGAAATTTCCAGCTCTTTAGAATTAATTGTAACATTGTATATGACTTAAGTCATAAATATTTATATGACATTTTTAGTGCCATAGCACTTATGGAGTGCTTTAATTTACTTAAATAATGTCAGCTTTTGGAGATGGAATTATTCTCATGTCATGGAACAAGCAGACCTTAAATTAATTTTGAATTCACAGAATCTTAAGTTTCTTTTTTCTCTCTCTCTCTCTCTCTCTCTCTCTCTCTTTTTTTTTTTTGGTAGACCTAAATCTTGATGGAATAGAATTAGGAGCTCTAAAGGGATGTATGTCCTCTATTGTAAAGAGAGATCAGTATATTTATGAAAAGAGAGTTCAGTCTTATTTAGTAAGCATTTATTAAGTGCATGGTACTATAGGGTATTAAAAAGTAGTATTGAATATAGTCCTTGACCATAAGGAGATTGTTTTACCTGTGTATGTCTCATCTGTGTATTACAGAGGTAGAGTGAAATTCATTTGGTCCTGCTTGCTTCTAAGGTCTTGGACGGCACCCTCGATCTCAGCCACTTATTCATGTCGCAGTTGTCTTGGGGTAGTCTTAGGAGAGACTGGTTAGGTAACCTGAGAGTAAGTGGCCGAATAAGTGGCTGAGATTGAGGGTGCAGTCTGTGATCTTAGAAGGAGAGCCAACCAGTCCATCCTAAAGGAAGTCAGTCCTGAATATGCATTGGAAGGACTGATGCTGAAGCTGAAACTCCAATACTTTGGCCACCTGATGCGAAGAACTGACTCGTTAGAAAAGACCCTGATCCTGGGAAAGACTGAAGGCAGGAGAAGTGGATGACAGAGGATGAGATGGCTGGATGTCATCACTGACTCAATGGACATGAGTTTGAGTAGACTCTGGGAGTTGGTGATGGACAGGGAGGCCTGGTGTGCTGTACTCCATGGGGTCACAAAGAGTCCGACACAACTGAGCGACTGAACTAAACTGATGCCTTACTGATTTCAACACCGTCATACTCAGCAGCATTGTTTGAAACATCTGAAATTAGGAAGAAAGATCTCTGCTTTTCAACTAATCTCCCTGGAGTTCTTGGAATTAGTGGAACAGAGGGATCTCATAGGAGCCAGAGCAGTCCTGAGCCTTTTCCAAACACCAGCTGTCCTGTTTGCTGTCACATTTTAGTTGTTGATTTGCGTCATTATCATTTATTCAAGTGTCTCTCCAACTCTCAAGTATTTCTGATTGAGTCATATTGCCACCAGGTGGCAGTGAGAGCTCATGAATATGTCTCAGACAAGTCTGGCTATAGCTTATTTGTAAAATATCACCCTTTAATGAAGAAGAGCTGAACTTAACAGTAACCCAAGAAGAAGAAGAAAAATTTTATGAAATAAAAATTTCATAAAAAAATTAAAAGCACTTCAATGAAATAAGTGCCTGGGAGTATTATGAAATAGTGGGTAAAAAACATAGGCTCTGAAGCCAGACCGTGTGGTACTGAATCTGGCTCTTTCTCTTCCTATCTCTTCAGCTTCCAGTCATCCCTTAACCTCTCCGTGCTTCCATTGCAACATCTGTAAAATGAGTACCCATGATTGTTGCAAGGATTATAGGAGTTAATATATGTAAAGCACTTTAGAGTGCTGCCTGCAGAAAGTAAAGCATAGCACCTGGGTAGCTGTCATTGTTATTTAGTATATTAACATCTCTTGGTAATCAGTCTTTATTATCTGTTTATTCCAACTTTAATTTTATATAAAGGCTTTAATTAGAATGTTCCTGCCTGACTTAAGATCTAGCTTAGAGGCAGTAGCCCGTCTCAGAAGTTAGTGCTTAGTTCTGGCTCCTGGAACAAGCCATTTCAGGCTTGCTTGTTTCAGCAATGAGCTGTAATGACCCTGGCAAGAGGGAGTCCATTTTGTGCTTGTTTCCACATTAATCAGAGAGAAGGCTGTAATTTGCCTTCATAGTTCTTCTCATTAATTCCTGTAATCCAAGGAGCCTCCAAAGCCCTTTTCCTAAAGAAAGTTGTCCCAGGAAGTGCTTTTGTCCTTTGGTTGGTTTGGTTACCGTCTCCTTAATTAATGTGGAGACAAATAACAGAAGAGAATTACTGAAGTCTCATCACTTCATGGGAAATAGATGGGGAAACAGTAGAAACAGTGTCAGACTTTGTTTTTTTGGGCTCCAAAATCACTGCAGATGGTGACTGCAGCCATGAAATTAAAAGGTGCTTACTCCTTGGAAGAAAAGTTATGACCAACCTAGATAGTATATTCAAAAGCAGAGACATTACTTTGCCGACTAAGGTCCGTCTAGTCAAGGCTATGGTTTTTCCTGTGGTCATGTATGGATGTGAGAGTTGGACTGTGAAGAAGGCTGAGCGCCGAAGAATTGATGCTTTTGAACTGTGGTGTTGGAGAAGACTCTTGAGAGTCCCTTGGACTACAAGGAGATCCAACCAGTCCATTCTGAAGGAGATCAACCCTGGGATTTCTTTGGAAGGAATGATGCTAAAACTTAAGCTCCAGTACTTTGGGCACCTTATGCGAAGAGTTGACTCATTGGAAAAGACCCTGATGCTGGGAGGGATTGGGGGCAGGAGGAGAACAGGACGACCGAGGATGAGATGGCTGGATGGCATCACAGACTCAATGGATGTGAGTCTGAGTGAACTCCGGGAGTTGGTGATGGACAGGGAGGCCTGGCGTACTGTGATTCATGGGGTCGCAAAGAGTCGGACACGAATGCGCGACTGAACTGAACTCTCCAGTCAGAGGGAGATAGCCCCCCTGCTCCACTTGGGGGTGTAATACATGACATCTCCTCTTCTTATTAACCTGTGTCAGAGCCCATGCTGCCTGGTTGTAACTTGCAGTGGACTTTAAGAGGTCTTCTCTTGGTGCCCACAGCAGACCTCGCTCATATTTAAAACTGTTTCTGAAAGAGCATGTGTCCTTTTCCACAGACTATTCTAAACAAACTTCAATGAAAATTTTTAAACAGAAGAGATTTAAAATGGATTCAGGGAGCTAACTTAAGTACCTACTTTTGCTCCTTGCCCCACTCCACTCATTTCCGTTACTTGCAGTTGTTAAACTTTCCCGGTTCAGGTAATAAGAGCCCATGTAGGACTTTTAACCATACAAAGCTCTGTCTAGAGTTGAGGATGGGGGTGTCAGTTTGAAGGATGAAGCCAGTCATTTTGGCTGCTTTCAATTTATCAACCTGGACGCTGTGGCCTTGCGTCATGCTGGTCTGGTCCTTAGCCCATGTACTTCTGCCAATGTTCTTTTTTGTATTGTTTTCAGGTGGAGTTGGCATGAACTTAACAGCAGCAGATACTGTGATTTTTTTTGACAGTGATTTCAATCCTCAGAATGACTTACAAGCAGCTGCCCGAGCTCACCGAATTGGCCAGAACAAGTGAGAGATTTATGCATAGCTCTGGTTCCACTTCCTTGGCTCTTCAGTAGTTCTGGGTTCAGAGGGAAGGTGAAGAATGTGGCCTGGTGACAGTTCTAGACTGGGCGGTGAGAGACCAGTAGATTTTAGCCCATCTCTGTTGCTGACTCCAGAGTAGTACTGGGCTGGGACTTGCTTTGGTAAAAAGAGCAAAGTCAAATTGTGAAAGGACTAGGAGGAACTTTGAGAAATTATTTAACATCCTTCCTGAGTTAAGGTGGGATTCAGTTTAAAAATGAAGTTATGGGTTTATGGACCTAAGATAAAAAGGTAAGTCTTACTCTCTGACCTGGTGATGATTTAGGTCTAACAGAGGTTTTCCTCTACCACAGGTAAGGAACCCCAATCATGACCACCTCGTCATCCCTCCCTTGACTTTTTTGGAAAGGTTCAGTGAGAATTAGAGGCCAGATTTTCTCTAACAAATAATTCAGGTTCACGTACAACAATCCCCCATTAGTTGTACCCTGAACCTGGCATTTTAGGTTTGTTTCCTTTTTTGTGTCTTGACCTGGCATGCTTGTGTACTTTTTTGCAGACCCTTCTATTTTAGCACATTAGTTTTCTGTGATTTCTCTACAGGTCTGTTAAAGTTATTCGGCTGATTGGCCGAGACACTGTGGAAGAGATTGTCTATAGGAAAGCGGCCTCCAAGCTGCAGCTCACCAACATGATCATAGAAGGGGGCCATTTCGCTCTGGGAGCCCAGAAAACTGCTACAGATGCTGACCTCCAGGTAAGACACACTGTTCTTCACTTTGGTTTTTGTTTTTTTTTTTTAAAAAAACTTATTCATTTATTTGGCCTTCTGGGTCTTGTTTGCAGCATGTGGAATTTTTAGTTGCAGCGTGTGGGACCTAGTTCCCTGACTAGGGATCAAACCTCGGGCCCCTGCATTGGAAACATGGAGTCTTAGCCCCTGGACCACCAGGGAAGTCCCTGTTCTTTATATTAGAAGATGCCATGGTTTTAGTCAGTGCTTCCATGGATGAGAAAGGAGATGAATTAACCACCCACTCTCTCCTGCTACATATTTGTTCCCTAGCCAGATTCCTTCCTGCCATAGGAAGATCCCCTGGAGGAGGAAATGACAACCCTCTCCAGTTTTCTTGCTTGGGAAATTCCATGGATAGAGGAGCCTGGCGAGCTGTAGTCGATGGGGTCACAGAGTCAGACACAACTGAGCATGCATGCACATAATATCTATACTACATGCAGGCTGCTGTGGGAGTGAAAATGAATATGATAAATAAAAGTAGCAGAATACAGAATAAGGATGGACTTTGGATCCCTTTTACTTGGGTTCAGATCCAACCCTAGTCTCTTACTGGCTGTGTTGCTTTGAGCAGATAGCTTACTCTTTGCTTTCTGAAAATGAGAGTACCACAGGTTCCATCAGGGGGCCTTAAGATAATTAGGTAAAATAAACAACTCAGCATAATAAATAATGATTTATCTTGTACCTCCATCTTAACCCCAGACCCTTTGATCAGTGCTTTGCATCACCTTCTTTACACTCAAGAGGGTAGACAAGATCAGGAATTCAGAATTATGCCATAGGAAAAACAGATGAAAGAACTAGAGTTAATTGCTTAAAGGAGGAGACACCAGCTAGGAAGCAGATGCAGACTTGGAAGATGTTAGAGAAAACTCTTCTGGGAGAGGACTTGGAGATACTCTGTAGCAGCTCTTGGGTTTAAATTAGAACCCATATTATGATATAGCCCAGGTCCTCCCATTTTGACCCAAGGATGAGGGGCTGGAAGCAGAGAGACTGACTTCTAGGATACTGGAAAGATCCAGGTATGAAGTAAGTTATAAACCTCTTACATAGGCAGTAGCAATGGGAGTGTCTGATGTGAGCAACATTNACCAGTCCATTCTGAAGGAGATCAACCCTGGGATTTCTTTGGAAGGAATGATGCTAAAACTTAAGCTCCAGTACTTTGGGCACCTTATGCGAAGAGTTGACTCATTGGAAAAGACCCTGATGCTGGGAGGGATTGGGGGCAGGAGGAGAACAGGACGACCGAGGATGAGATGGCTGGATGGCATCACAGACTCAATGGATGTGAGTCTGAGTGAACTCCGGGAGTTGGTGATGGACAGGGAGGCCTGGCGTACTGTGATTCATGGGGTCGCAAAGAGTCGGACACGACTGCGCGACTGAACTGAACTCTCCAGTCAGAGGGAGATAGCCCCCCTGCTCCACTTGGGGGTGTAATACATGACATCTCCTCTTCTTATTAACCTGTGTCAGAGCCCATGCTGCCTGGTTGTAACTTGCAGTGGACTTTAAGAGGTCTTCTCTTGGTGCCCACAGCAGACCTCGCTCATATTTAAAACTGTTTCTGAAAGAGCATGTGTCCTTTTCCACAGACTATTCTAAACAAACTTCAATGAAAATTTTTAAACAGAAGAGATTTAAAATGGATTCAGGGAGCTAACTTAAGTACCTACTTTTGCTCCTTGCCCCACTCCACTCATTTCCGTTACTTGCAGTTGTTAAACTTTCCCGGTTCAGGTAATAAGAGCCCATGTAGGACTTTAACCACTACAAAGCTCTGTCTAGAGTTGAGGATGGGGGTGTCAGTTTGAAGGATGAAGCCAGTCATTTTGGCTGCTTTCAATTTATCAATCTGGACGCTGTGGCCTTGCGTCATGCTGGTCTGGTCCTTAGCCCATGTACTTCTGCCAATGTTCTTTTTTGTATTGTTTTCAGGTGGAGTTGGCATGAACTTAACAGCAGCAGATACTGTGATTTTTTTTGACAGTGATTTCAATCCTCAGAATGACTTACAAGCAGCTGCCCGAGCTCACCGAATTGGCCAGAACAAGTGAGAGATTTATGCATAGCTCTGGTTCCACTTCCTTGGCTCTTCAGTAGTTCTGGGTTCAGAGGGAAGGTGAAGAATGTGGCCTGGTGACAGTTCTAGACTGGGCGGTGAGAGACCAGTAGATTTTAGCCCATCTCTGTTGCTGACTCCAGAGTAGTACTGGGCTGGGACTTGCTTTGGTAAAAAGAGCAAAGTCAAATTGTGAAAGGACTAGGAGGAACTTTGAGAAATTATTTAACATCCTTCCTGAGTTAAGGTGGGATTCAGTTTAAAAATGAAGTTATGGGTTTATGGACCTAAGATAAAAAGGTAAGTCTTACTCTCTGACCTGGTGATGATTTAGGTCTAACAGAGGTTTTCCTCTACCACAGGTAAGGAACCCCAATCATGACCACCTCGTCATCCCTCCCTTGACTTTTTTGGGAAGGTTCAGTGAGAATTAGAGGCCAGATTTTCTCTAACAAATAATTCAGGTTCACGTACAACAATCCCCCATTAGTTGTACCCTGAACCTGGCATTTTAGGTTTGTTTCCTTTTTTGTGTCTTGACCTGGCATGCTTGTGTACTTTTTTGCAGACCCTTCTATTTTAGCACATTAGTTTTCTGTGATTTCTCTACAGGTCTGTTAAAGTTATTCGGCTGATTGGCCGAGACACTGTGGAAGAGATTGTCTATAGGAAAGCGGCCTCCAAGCTGCAGCTCACCAACATGATCATAGAAGGGGGCCATTTCGTCTGGGAGCCCAGAAAACTGCTACAGATGCTGACCTCCAGGTAAGACACACTGTTCTTCACTTTGGTTTTTGTTTTTTTTTTTTAAAAAAACTTATTCATTTATTTGGCCTTCTGGGTCTTGTTTGCAGCATGTGGAATTTTTAGTTGCAGCGTGTGGGACCTAGTTCCCTGACTAGGGATCAAATCTCGGGCCCCTGCATTGGAAACATGGAGTCTTAGCCCCTGGACCACCAGGGAAGTCCCTGTTCTTTATATTAGAAGATGCCATGGTTTTAGTCAGTGCTTCCATGGATGAGAAAGGAGATGAATTAACCACCCACTCTCTCCTGCTACATATTTGTTCCCTAGCCAGATTCCTTCCTGCCATAGGAAGATCCCCTGGAGGAGGAAATGACAACCCTCTCCAGTTTTCTTGCTTGGGAAATTCCATGGATAGAGGAGCCTGGCGAGCTGTAGTCGATGGGGTCACAGAGTCAGACACAACTGAGCATGCATGCACATAATATCTATACTACATGCAGGCTGCTGTGGGAGTGAAAATGAATATGATAAATAAAAGTAGCAGAATACAGAATAAGGATGGACTTTGGATCCCTTTTACTTGGGTTCAGATCCAACCCTAGTCTCTTACTGGCTGTGTTGCTTTGAGCAGATAGCTTACTCTTTGCTTTCTGAAAATGAGAGTACCACAGGTTCCATCAGGGGGCCTTAAGATAATTAGGTAAAATAAACAACTCAGCATAATAAATAATGATTTATCTTGTACCTCCATCTTAACCCCAGACCCTTTGATCAGTGCTTTGCATCACCTTCTTTACACTCAAGAGGGTAGACAAGATCAGGAATTCAGAATTATGCCATAGGAAAAACAGATGAAAGAACTAGAGTTAATTGCTTAAAGGAGGAGACACCAGCTAGGAAGCAGATGCAGACTTGGAAGATGTTAGAGAAAACTCTTCTGGGAGAGGACTTGGAGATACTCTGTAGCAGCTCTTGGGTTTAAATTAGAACCCATATTATGTATAGCCCAGGTCCTCCCATTTTGACCCAAGGATGAGGGGCTGGAAGCAGAGAGACTGACTTCTAGGATACTGGAAAGATCCAGGTATGAAGTAAGTTATAAACCTCTTACATAGGCAGTAGCAATGGGAGTGTCTGATGTGAGCAACATTACAGAAGAAATGACAGGAGCTGCTGCTTAGAGGTAGGAAGCTAGGGAGAATGGGAAATTTAAAGATGTCTATAAGATCTTCAGCCTGGATAATGAGGAGGATAGAAATTAGGAAGCAAGAAGGTTAGGTAGAGATTTAGGAAGAGGAAGATAATTTAGGCTTTAGAGTTTGCAGTAAAAATGTATTAAAAAAATACTGTTAGAGGAAAAGCTCAGAGATAAAAATTTCATTTGCAAAAGTTTGTAAGAGAATAGACTTTAAAGGGACTAGTTTATCAAACATAAAATACAACAAGTATTTAAAAGGAAAAATTACTATTAAAAGCAGAATTGCCAGGTGTTTGGTTAGTCTGGTTTTTCTCACATGGTTATCATGTCCACAAAGACCAATGCATATCTTTACACGTCTGCTTTGCAGAAGACAGGGCTCACATTGGTTTTGTTAGGAAGTCATTTACTTATGGGAAAGGCTCAAGGTTTCATTTATTTTGGAACTTGAACTAGAAAGTAACCCTGGGTTTTGTATGTTTACTTGTTTAGTTCTTGTTTCTCTTAAGGTGCAAAGTGTGGTTTTTTCCCTTGTGTTTTTTTCTTTGGTTCCCAATTGACGTGTGCATGCTTATCCATGCTGGTGGCAAAGCAGATTGTACGTGTGTTCACATTATCCAAGAGGCAGTTATAAATGTAAGATGGCAGCTTGAGAGAAAGGTATGGGCAGACTGCAGAGACTCTTACAGTTCTCCAAGCCTGAGTTCTCTGTAGAACCCTTTGAATGACAAGTTCAGTATTTGGTCTGGTGAGGGGAGTGAATGGCTGAGCCTTGGGGTGCCCACATTCTGGGTGTGAGAGGAGGAGTTGTCAATTAGAAACTGAACTCTTTCCTAATTGGGGAGGGGCTCAGGGGATTCAGTGATGGTGTCCCTGTGACATAGGCTGCTGGGCATGTCCGTGTGATTGTGTAAACATGTCTCTGTGCCATGGGCCAGTTCCTAATGGGAACATAGACCCCCTCCACCCCAGCTGTTGGAGAGGGGCTCTGTCAGAATCTTGCCTAGCTCGTGGTTAGTAGGAGGTTCTGATTTTTCTCTTACCTACCAAGCCTCTGCAAGTTATCTCTGGTTGCCAGAAGCAAAGATAACACCCCAATGCCCTTATCTCCAGAGAAAGCAGGGTTTGTATAATAAAAAGAGTCCGATAGTCAAAGATGTGACTATGGTTCAGTGAATCTAAGAAGTACTGGATCATGAAATCCTCAAAGAAGGAGGTGGATTCATTATCCTTCAGGAAGAACATAATAGGAAACAGAGAGAGGCAGAGGCAGATGGAGTGAACATTTATTGAATGCTCACTGTGTGCTAAGTATCATATGAAGTGGTTCTTTCCAGTTGTTTCTGTGATATGAATAACAGAAGAATGAAGTAGGCACTCTGCTTATTCCCATTTCAAATAATTTGCCCAAGAATGTTAGTTCATTAAGACTCTAATCCAAGGACTCTCTAACCTCCAAACACATGCCCTTGCCTTCAATTACTGTAATATATTTCTTCTCGTGGGCTTCCCAGGTGGTGCTAGTGGTAAAGAACCCGCCTGCCAATGCAGGAGACATAAGAGATGGGCGTTTGATCCCAGTCGGGAAGGTCCCCTGGAGGAGGGCATGGCGGCACACTCCAGTATCCTTGCCTATCCGGGAGAATCCCATGGATAGGGGAGCCTGACGGGCTACAGTTCATAGTATTGTCATGAAAGGGTCAGACACTACTGAAGCGACTTAGCATGCATACACGTTTCTTCTCTAAAAATACATGTGGTCCCTTGATAACTGAGATACATCACAAGTGAAACGTAGACCAAAGGGAGTATCCCAGTATGGACCAGTCTTTTTCATAAATAGTGGTTCTATGTTGAAGTGAAAGTTGCTCAGTTATGTCCAACTCTTTGCGACCCCATGGACTATACAGTCCATGGAATTCTCCAGGCCAGAATACTGGAGTGGGTAGCCTTTCCCTTCTCCAGGGGATCTTCCCAACCCAGGGATTGAACCAGGGTCTCCCAAATTGCAGGCTGATTCTTTACCAGCTGAGCCACCAGGGAAGCCCAAGATTACTGGAGTGGGTAACCTATCCCTTCTCCAGGAGATCCTCCTGACCCAGGAATCAAACTGGGGTCTCCTGCATTGTAGGCCGATTCTTTGCCAACTTCCCACGTAGCTCAGTCAGTAAAGCATCTGCCAGCAATGTGGGAGACCTGGGTTCAATTCCTGAGTTGGGAAGATGCCCTGGAGAAGGAAATGGCAACCCACTCCAGTATTCTTGCCTGGAGAATCCCAGAGGAGCCTGGCAGGCTACAGTTCACAGGATGGCAAGAGTTGGATACGACTTAGCGCTATTATTTTCTTTACCAACTGAGCTATCCGGGAAGCCAGTTGCCAAAGTCAGTGGTTTTTTTGGTATATCTCAAGGTTAAAGGTAAGTGTATCTAGGTTTGTTCAATTCTTCCAGTGAGCTATCTAAATTTTTTTCCAGTTGTTACAGAGTATTGTAAGATTTCCAAGTTATTCACAAAATAAACCAGGTAGAGATAGCTAACCCAAAAAGACAAGATGCAAATGAGCCAAAGTGTGAATGCAGCTTGGTTCAGAGCCTCAGAGTTAGCACTTAGGGAAGTACACAATTGAAAGGAGGAAACTACAGCTAGGAAAGATGATCTGAACTTTTTTAGGTGGTTCCTACAAGCCTAGGGAGAGGCTGAGGGTCCGTTAGAGAGCAGGTAAGAGAAGCAGGGTAGTGCAATGCCAGAGGCAAGCAACATTAGAATTGAGAAACGGCTCTCCTGTCTAATGGTCAGTTGTCACTGGTCTTTTGTGAAGACAGTTTCCACTGAGCACTGTGGTAGGAACAAAACTGCCAAAGGAAAGTCCTTAAGAAATACGCTGTGTAGCCTTCTCATTCCAAGAAGTTTGGCGGTAGGAGGGGTAGGGGATTAGCTAACAGGGTCTGTGACGTCTCACGTGACCGCTGGGGATGCCTGTGAAAACCTCTGTGAGAAATGCTAAGGTAATGCTGGCAGTGACTGTTTTTCTTCAGAACAAAGATCGGAGGGTCAAATTTTCTGTTTATTAAGAATTGTCAAAGTTAGGCTGTGTCATTTATCACCTCTCTGCTCATCCATCATCCAACTACAGAACAGCCCTGTTGGTGTCATCTGTCACAGGGAGGGAAGAAAGGCTGAGCATCAGGACAGGGATGCGCCTGGTGTCTAAGCCACTTCGCAAATCACTGATGCCCAGTGTTTGTTTTCCTGAAGACCAACTGGCACTTTCTTGTTTTCTTCATTCAAGTTGAGCGAGATACTCAAATTTGGTTTGGATAAACTGCTGTCCTCGGAGGGGAGTACCATGCATGAAATAGACCTGGAGTCTATCCTGGGAGAAACAGAAGATGGCCACTGGGTCTCTGATGCTGTGCCTACAGCAGAAGAGGAAAGCAGAGAGCCAGAGGAAGGAAGTAAGTGGGGGGTAAGAACAGAGCTATATGGCATGGCCACCTAAAGCTAGAGCAGGAGATGGGTCTCCATTTCTATTTCTGTAGTATTTGGATTTCTGATTTGAAATGTTTTTTTCCACATGGTAGCTGTGTAAGGATGTTCCTTGATGTCTTAGGGTTATTTTGTAATGAATTTATTTGTCTGTACCAGTGGCAACACAAATTCAGTGTGGAATGGGGTGAGATTTCTGCTAGTCTTACGAGGCTTCTTGATTCGAGAGTACTTTATTCCATTCATGCAGAGAAGGGCAGTTTCTTTACCCACTGCTGCTTCCTTTTTTTGAGTGAAGAGTAGGCCGGCATGACTTCTCGTTTTGTGATTCTTTTTCGTTTCTGTAGGACCCAGAATTTCCATCACCTGCTTCATTCTTTCCCTTTGCCACCAAACTGTCAAGGACGACCTCCGGAAGCAATGCCTTCCCAAATTGCTACCTTCAAGTACTTTCTAGTCTCTTCCTGTCAGTTCCTTAGCAGTTGCTTCTCTGATCTTCCCAGTTGCAGACCTTTCCTCATTATTTTCCCACTTGGAGTGTGTCCTCCTCATGGGGGACGGATTTGATCTATGTCTGATGTTGTTAGAACCCTGCCGCCTCTTTTCCATGCAGTCTCTGCCTGACTCCACTGTGGGTTTGGGAGCTAATTCAGCTCATTTGGGATGTTCATTTCTCTACCTTCCTGCAAATGGAAGTTTGTAGTACTCTGACTCCTAGCTTTTTAGAAGGTATGGGTTCAGGGTGGTTTTGTTGTCCGTGTTATTCCTGATGGTTTTTATAGGATGTTTGGAAAGATCAGAATGTAGACAGCTGGCATTATTCTCTAAGACACTGCTCTTTAGCTTTTCTCATTGTTTAGCTTTTACATTTTTGAATATTAGCATCCCGTTTTTATTCTTCAAGAACCCTTTCTGATTCTCTGCTTGTTTTAATTGTGTCCTGTTCTGTTTGCAAGGATAGAATATCCTCTCTGAGGACTTTTATTATAGCTTTTTAAAAAAGTATTCCTCTCCACCCTGTGTTGTGTATTTGTCTTGTCCTTGTTGGTAGTTTCTCTGAAATATCTGGTGTGCCCTGGCTGTCTGTTTATGTATGTGCAGGTGAAATGCAGAGCTGATGGGCAGGTCTGGCCTGAGCAGGGATGTGGATTCCTGGGGCTTATTCCAGCATCACTGGTTGGTGAGCTGGCCTCACTGAAAGGGCCCTCCCAGATGTCTGTATTTGGAGTCTTTTCTCTGGGCAGCTCCATTTTCCCAAAGACAAATCCTTTAATATCTTTCTGGAAGAGGTGAATAGGGTCTGGAGTAACCTGTTCGCTCAGATTGAGGAGACAACATGAATGAAGGGGTTCAGGGTGCTCCTGTTACTTCTTTTTTTTAAAATTGGAGTATACTTGCTTTACAATGTTGTGTTAGTTTCTGCTGTGGGTGAAGTGAATCAGCCACATGTATACATATATCCCTTCTTTTTTAGATTTCCTTCCCCTTTAGGTCACCACAGAGCACTGAGTTCCCTGTGTTAGACAGTCAGTTTTCATTAGTTATCTAAATATTTTATATGTAGTGGTGTATATTTGTCAATCCCAATCCATCCCACCACCACTTACTTACCCTTTGGTATCCCTATGTTTTTTTCTCTGTCTCTATCTCTGCTTTGCAAATAAAGATTGTCTATGGCTTTTTCTAGATTCCACATACATGTGTTGTGTGTACTCAGTCACAACCCCATGGATTATAGCCCGCCAGGCTCCTCTGTCCGTGGAATTTTCCAGGCAAGAATACTGGAGTGGATTGCCATTTCCTTCTCCAGGGGATCTTCCTGACCCAGGGATCAAACCTGCACCTTTTGCGTCTCCTGCCTTGTGAGACAGATTCTTTACCACTGTGCTTCCTAGGAGCATATATGCATTAATACACGATTTTTTTTTTTTAGCTCCTGTTACTTGGTGTGCAGACTTTCTCTGTTATCCCTTCCTGCGATTCCTTGTCCATGGATGTTCTGAGATTTTGGAGGATTGAAAGGGTCTGTTCTCATAATTATCCCTTGACCAGGCATCTGTGTTTTACTTCCAATGTTCTTTTAGCTCTGTTATCCCTTGAGCCACTTACAATTTTCTAAAAAGTTGTTGAACTTGTTGTCCACTGTTATCTCCTATATCTTTTAAAAATCCCTTTACTGCCATGTAGGTTTTAGGTGGGAGGAGAAATAGATGTGTGTGGTCCTAGTTTTAAGTTGCATTTTGATTACATTAAGTACTGAAGACTGCACACATTTCTGCACTCATTTAGATTAATTTCAGCTTATTTTGCTAATGTTTAGTAGAACAAAGTAAAATTTCACTGTTTTCCAGAAAGATAATTATATTTTTCAGTCAGTCCAACTGCCAAAAAAATTATATATTTTTTTTTACAGCAGTCCAGCTGGAGGAAAGATTTCCCAGTTGTATTAAATTTGGAGTTTTGTCTTTGATCAGTGAGTACAGGTCCAGTTTGTGGTAGGTGGTTCCATTGGCAGGATATAGATGAGTGTCCATGCCTGTGGTCTCCAACCTTCTCTTGGCTGCAGAGTGAAGGCAGAGCATGGTTAAAAGAATAGAAATGAATATGAAAGACTCATAACTACAGCATCCCCTATGAAAGTTAAAAAGCAGGATGGCTTTTATCTTGAATGCCAGGGTCTTTTTTTAAAGCACGTTTGTAAGTTGAGAATTGCATGCAGCTACATATGTGATCATATTTGTCTCTTCTTGGCTCTTTTTTCCTCACTTGTTGATAGAGCACCTCATTGAAAGCCCCCTGCTGATTTAATTAGCAAATGCCAATTAGAATTACAGCTGGTTGGATTTGGGTACAAGTGTAAAGCAGTTGATCTCTTGAGAATGAAAATGTTTTGCTTTCGAACTCTCTAGAGAAAAACATACTTACATTCATAGCTGATTTTATAATGCTGTGAAAATACATTCTTTGGTAACATGTGCAATTAAATATGCTTCAATTTAGAATCTTTGTCTTACCTCTCTCTAGTTACTAGGCTTGGCTTGTTATGACTTCTTTCTATCGTGTGATTCACGGTCTTGGCAAATTACCCAACCTCTTTGAATCTCTGTGTCCTCATCTGCAAAGTGGTGCTAGCAGTGTATACTTGACCCTTTTACACAGCTGCAAAAATCAGATGTGATTATAAACGTGAAGGTGCTCTGACAGCATAAGCTGCTATTCCAGTTCACACCATCACCATTCGTGCCATTACTGTAGTTACTATTTGCTGGCCTGTTATCTTTCCATCCTTCTATAGACACAGTTGTATAATGAAAAGAGCACATTGGCAGCAGACTCAGAAGATCCTGCCTTCTTCACTTATTAGCAATTTGAACGGGGGAGGTGCTTAATAACTCAGTTCAGTTCAGTCGCTCAGTCGTGTCCGACTCTTTGCAACCCCATGAATCGCAGCACGCCAGGCCTCCCTGTCC
>SJXQ01009121.1:0-149688 GCA_006408695.1 Aepyceros melampus
ATCTCATTAGAACTGATTCAAACGTATTCTTTCTGATGGCTGAGTAACACTGCATTGTGTATATGTCCCACGCTTTCTTATCCATTCATCTGCTGATGGACATCTGGAATATTAAGTAGATTTCTCTGTGCTATACACAGGAGGTTCTAATCAGTTGTCTAGTTTATGCATAGTAGTATGTGTATGTCAATCCCACTTACCCAGTTAAGATTCTACCTCTTTGAATCAGCATTGGAAACCTCTGTCTTCCATTAGCTGGTTTCTCTTCTGTGCCTACAGAAATAAATGCGATCACTCTTCCATTAAAAAGTACTTAAACTATTTGAAGATATAACCATGACCTCATTTTCAGTGTATATTAGGCAACTTTAATAATTTTTCCTCTTTATCAAATGCTCGGTATACTGCATGCAATATGAAGCAAGTTACCAGAGTATTTTGTGCATGAGAATGAATTGTGTACATGGATAATCTCGAAAAGCTCCCCCTTCTGTAACTACAGGCAATGTTCTAGTTGGCCTGGAGCAATCTGTAATTGATAGCATTAGAAAAAGTATCTGTGTAATTTCCTCTATTTAAGGACATTTTTGGAAGTTGTTTAAAACTTACAGAAATTTGCGACAATAGTAGAAAGATAATATTTTTAATTCCCTGCAGTGCATGAGAGTTAGTTGTGAACACAGTGTCCGATCGCCCTGAGAACATGGGTGAATAAGTCCTACGAACACAAGCTTCCTCCAGCATCAATGCAATGCAGCCTCCAGAATGAAGACATTAATACTGATACAGTACTAGCACCTAATTTCATAAACCCTTTCCAAGTACTCTAATTTCACAAACTCTTTCCAAGTACATCTAATTTCCATAAATATTCTTTGTAGCAGAAAGGTCCATTCCAGAATCACATGTCACATTTAATTGTCATGTATCTTGTGTATCCTTCGATCAGGACCAGTTCCTCAGCTGACCTTGTCTTTAATGATTTGGAGACTTTGTAATAACACAGGCCAATTAGTTTGTGGACTGTCACTCAATATGATTGCTTGGTATTTCTTCATAATCAGGTTTAGATTATAGATTTTCAACACAAACAAAAATTGGAGACTGTATTTTTCTCACTGTATCCTAACAAGTGGTACACAGTTTCGGTTTGTCCAATGACTGGATCACCTGATTAAGACTGTGACCACAGGTTTCTTCACTGTAAAGTCTTCTGTACTTAATAAGTATTATATGAGACTTATATAATACTTATTTGGTTCATTCTTAATTGTTTTTTCCAGTAGTCATGTATGGAGTATTATGAGTACTATAATAATATATAATTATTATATTAATAATTATAAGTATTATTTTGAGACTAGCAAATTTCTATTCCATATCTGACTCTCACCCACCAGTTTCAACACCATTAATGTTGGTTAGAGAAATTAATTCCTATGGATACCAAATGGAAATTTTCTGTCACCATTGTTTCTTCTCCATTTATTATGTGGCATTCTAGTACAAAAAAAGTGTTTTATTCTTCCCATTTATTTATCTTTGTGATTGGGATAGACTCATGGGTCCTTATCTTATTCAATGGGTTATAATCCATCACAGCTTCTCACTGAACTGGCAGCCGAAGCTATTGCAGGAAGAGGTCCTTCCCACTGGTTTCTGTGTCCCTTTTCAATCCCACATTTGCTTTGTATTTCCATTCTTTCTGGTGCACCAAACTATATCAGGCTTAAGTCAGACTTTCACACCTACAACCCTGTGAAATCAGCCATATTTCTAAGGATTCCTGGTCTCTTTCCATGGAGAATAGTTTATAGACAATGATCTGCCTGTCAGATGTGTTCATTGCTGTGGGCTTTCACTGTTTCCAGGCCCTCTCAGTGGGCAGAACTAGGATGTGCATGTAAATAACCAACATAGGTTATGTATGGACCTAACTGACCAAGAACATATATGCATGTAACAACAGACATAGGGTATGTAGGGGTCACAAAGGGTCAGCGACTGAGCTGAACTGAACTGACATAGGGTATGTATATGTATAACAGACATTGGGTGTGTGTGTGTGTGTGTGTGTGTATAGAAGACATAAGATACATATGTATATAACCATTTCATACACATAGATACTCCCACTGGCCAACTTCCTCACCCATTCAGGCTCCAGGACACCTCTTAAGCACTGAGCTCCTTTTCTGAGTGATGCAAACTTTGACACATCTCACCTCATGGCTTTTGCATTAAGTGACTTATGAGGGAGTAGATGAAGGGAAACAGAAGGAAGGAAAAGAAGGGAAGGAGGGAAGCTGGAAGGAAGAAAAGTATTTTATTCAAGTTTAAAAAGTAAATTGTTAGTCACTCAGTCATTCCAACTCTTTGCGACCCCATGGACTGTAACCCTCCAGGATCCTCTGTCCACAGAGATTCTCCAGGCATGAATGCTGGAGTGGATTGCTATGTCCTCCTCCAGGGTATATTTCCAACCCAGGAATCGAAGCGGGGTCTCCTGCATTGCAGGGAAATTCTTTACCAGCTGAGCTACCAGGGAAACCCCTATTCAAGCTTAATTTTACTAAAATTTCTTCAAGAAACAGACAGCTTGAATAGTTTTTGACAGAAAAAAAAGTAGGGGTGAACCACTCAATGGTCTCACGCTGAACACAGGGGCTTTAAATTAACCATATTACAGTTTATAACAAACTTTTGGCTGCCATTGTGTTTGTTTCCTGAAGTATGACCTGATTTCAAAGGGATCTCTCCCCCTATGATACCCTGGTGTCCTCCAGATAACTGCCACAATATGTAAAAATAAATAAATAAATAAAAGCAAATCTGACATCTCTGTGAACTTTGCTCTTTCTGAACTTAGTCTTGGAAACACTTGTTTGCCGGTGCCACTCTTAAATTGTGGCATCATAAACTGCACGTGTATGTGTGTGTTTCTCTATGAATAATACAATGCTATTACAACGATTTCGACACTACTGTGAATCCTGCCCTTCCTAGCAACATGACAGTATTGTATCAACAGCTTTATGTGTGTAACAGAATGTTAGAGTGGAAGTCTGGACTGAGGCATATTCTAAAATGAGCTTCTAGATCATGAAGCAAACATTGCAAAACAGTGGATAATAATCGACACCCTTTCAAGCCCTGTTCCTCATTGCAGGTACAAGACGGTCATTGACTGGGGAGTGAAGACAAGAGTTCTGGAAACCAGCACTGCTTACGTGTTGAGGGTGCACTCGGGGAGGGTGCCCCTGTTCACATCACGCCAAGATATGGCCCTTTAGGAAAACCATTTGAAGAGCTTGTTGAATATTCTTCTGGCATTCTAATGTCTGAATCATAGCTGAGAAACTTAAAAGCCAACAGCCTAGATACAGTGATTACGGAGAATTGTGGTTTTAGAAGTAACGATCCTTCCTGTCCGGTAGAGCAGAGTATATGTGGTCTTTGTCTTAAACCAGATATAGGCCATGCAATAAAGAACACTGGTTTGGAGTTGTCTAGAACTGTCTGAGAGGTCTTCATGGATGGGTATGAGGACCCCAGTGTAGCTGAAGACTGTGGGCTCAGGATGAGTAGCAAGAGGCAGGTTGACAGAGAGAAGCATCACAAACATTCAGGTGAGAAATACTCCAAATCAGGGAGAGTAGAGCCAGAAGGACCCATGATGAGTGCAGATAACATGAAACGTCTTTCCGGCACAAAGAGCCCAGAAGCTGCGTCCCCAGCAAGTGCCAGCCAAAAAGAAACTTTTCTGCTTGCTCCCTTTCCTCCACTCCAAACTTTGCTCTGATCCCAGATCCCAGGGCTTTGGAAGGAATGGAGCAGATGCTGCCCACCTACCCTTCTGCCTCTACAGGGTGTGAGACAGAAGCATGCCAGAAGGAGGGGGTGTGGGAGAAGCTTTACTTTTATATCAAGTTCCAGGTTATGAGGATTGTATGGGGCAGGGCATATTAACTATTAAATTGAGACAAAGTTTTATAACTTAGTTACCTTAAAGCTTTTTCTCTGGTAACCAGAGTAAATGAGGTATCCTTCTGAGTTCAGGGAAGCATCTAATATACTGGATGCGATTGGCAACTGCTCTATGGTTACATCTCATAAGACATTCTTGATCGATGAAATATTAAATATGCATCATTGATAATTTTACTCAGAATCACACAGCTCTTCAGGCAGAAGGATTTGAATGTATGTTTTAGCTAGTACTTAAGTTCAAGTTCTTAACTACTGGGAGCCTTGTGAATTTATGTAATCCGTGCACAGATAAACATGAGGACACTTCATCAAGCTTTGCCATGAAGATTTGAGGCAGAAATCCATGAGACCCAAGCCCTGTAGACGCTGAGAAAGCCCTCTCTTCCTATGAACAGAAAACAACGAAAACAATGAAATCAAACAAGAGCCACTTATGAACCCTACCTAATAAGGAAATGTTCAACAGATTAGGAACTCTAAAGCTAAATACTGTATTTATAGATAACATATTCTGAGTATCCTTTAAAAAATGTATCATTGAAATCCACGTGCATCGCCTTCTTGTCACTTCCCTATCAATTGGTAAATCCAACTATGCTAACAACGGCGGTGAAAAACTGAGCATTCATCCTCTTATTCAGACTAGACTCAGATCTTTAGTATCATGTACTCCCCAACTATCCATTTAAGTTACACTGAATTTAGAGCTGTCTAGAATTGGCTAAAAAGTGTTCAGGAATGGGCATGAGGGCCCCAGTGTAGCTGAAGACTGTTGGGTCAGTATGAGTACCAAGAAGTAAGTTGCTTTCCCTTCCTCCCTTCCTTCTTTTCTTCCTCTCTCTATTTCTTCCTTTTCTTCCCTCCTTCCTCCCCTTTTCTCCCCTCTCCCTTTTCTTTCTCTCCATCCTCGTACCGTGCAAGCATGAGAATTGTTTTTGAGAAAGAGAAAGCTCTCTTATTCCACTTGGAAAATGATGTAATACTGGTTATTCAATATTTATAAAGGACTTATACAAGTAATGGCAAAAATCTCTAAATATTGTCCTTACTTTGAAAGCACAAGCCTTAATAGATATTAAGCGGTGTAATGTATGTACTTGGTACACAGCAGCATTGGAAATCATGGTGCTTCTTCTCCACACGTGCATATGAGCAGATATGTCTGTCACATCCATTCTTCAGTGCAAGTTGAGCATTTCCTGCTCTCCCTGAGGTATTCCCTGGTAAGTACTGTCCACAAGAACTGGTCTCCTTCTTGATATTCCTTCTAATTCTCTTTAATTAGCTTTTAGTTGTTTTTGAAAAATGGCTTTCTTCTGCATTGTATTACTTTAAAGATTCTCAAGAATGGATACAACCATTTTATTCAGCTCTTCGATTTAACAATTTAGGACCTCAGGCCAAAGGAATTAAGAAACTTTCCCCAAATCACACTATGTTAAAGGCAAAACAGTTGCTCTAATTCATCATTAGTCTTTAATTATTTTACTGAAAGCTCCACAAGGACTAAAATTATACTACATTCTTTTATTATCTTTATTCCCTGAGGCTAACAGCAGTGGTAGGATCACAAAGTGGGCACTCAATACATTCTTGCTGTGTTAAATTTTACTGATTCTATATACACATGGGTTTTTCAAAATCAGCTGTGCACAAAACTCACCTGGGGCCTTGTTAAAATATATAAATCCTGTTCCTTTCCCTGGAGACTGTAACTCTGGAGGTCTGAAGTGTGTCCCAGGAATCTGTATTTGTAAGAGATGCTCCAAGCAGGTTGATCTTAATGGTCCAAGAAGTAGTGCTTAGCAACCACTGGCAAGCATAGATACCTTACTCTGGAAAATTTCCAGGAGAAAAGTCTACAATTTTGCTTAGTATTATGTTTTGGTGTCTAATAGACCTTATAGCTAAAGGGAAAAAAAAAAGTTCTTCACAATGTTGTAACTAAATTCTCACTGAAGTTTCCTCCCTACTACCCCAGATGGAATGGCTAGCAGCTGGTCTTTTAATAACCCTTGAAGATGATTATTAAGTTACTCATCCACCTTCCTGTTTCCCAGCTAAACAGTCCCAGTCTTTCTAATCTGCCCTACAGGCCCTGTTTCCCAAGCCCTCCTTCTCCCCCATAACAGTCCATTATTGTGCTGTGTTCTATGAGGTGTAATGAAAGGCCATTTAAACATTGTGAGAAGAAGCACCATACAAGTGGTGCAGTGTACGAAGCCGCCTCAGTCATGTCTGACTCTTTGTGATCCCACAGACTGTGACAACCCATCAGACTCTTCTGTCCCTGGAATTCTCCAGGCAGGAATACTGGAGTGGGCTGCCATGCCCTCCTCCAGAGTATCTTATGTCTCCTGCATTGGCAGACAGGTTCTTTATCACTAGTGACACCTGGGAAGCCCATATACAAGTGGTAGGCTTTGGATTTGAGAGTAATATCCCTATGTGTCTTTTTTTTTTAAACTTTATTTTACTTTACAATACTGTATTGGTTTTGCCATACATCAACATGAATCCGCCACGGGTGTACATGAGTTCCCAATCCTGAACCCCTCTCCCACTTCCCTCTCCATACCATCTCTCTGGATCATCCCAGTGCACCAGCCCCAAGCATCCTGTATCCTGCATCGAACATAGACTGGCGATTCATTCCTCACATGATAGTATACATGTTTCAATGCCATTTTCCCAAATCATCCCACCCTCTTCCTCTCTCACAGAGTCCAAAAGTCTGTTCTGTACATCTGTGTCTCTTTTGCTGTCTCGCATACAGGGTTATCGTTATCATCTTTCTAAATTCCATATATATGTGTTAGTATGCTGTATTGGTGTTTTTCTTTCTGGCTTACTTCACTCTGTATAATTGGCTCCAGTTTCATCTACTTCATTAGAACTGATTCAAATGTATTCTTTTTAATGGCTGAGTAATACTCCACTGTGTATATGTTTCACAGCTTTCTTATCCATTCATCTGCTGATGGACATCTAGGTTGCTTCCATGTCCCGGCTATTATAAACAGTGCTGCAATGAACATTGGGGTACACGTGTCTTTCAATTCTGGTTTCTTCAGTGTGTATGCCCAGCAGTGGGATTGCTGAGTCATAGGGCAGTTCTATTTCCAGTTTTTTAAGGAACCTCCACACTGTTCTACATAGTGGCTGTACTAGTTTGCATTCCCACCAATAGTGTAAGAGGGTTCCCTTTTCTCCACACCCTCTCCAGCATTTATTGTTGTAGACTTTTGCATCGCAGCCCTATGTGTCTTGTCTGGACACATTTCATTGGAATTTGCTATTCTGGGGAGATAGGCAGGGTCATGCCAGTGGTAGAATCCCACACAGCCATGCAGAACACCACAGAGTGCCTACTCACTTACTTGTGCTTCCTACTCACAAGGTAAGTGACCCTGAGCAAGCCATTTTCTCTTTCTGTTATTTATTTCCTTATAAGGAAGACAATAAGTATTATACCTAAGTTCCCACAATTATAAAGCTCCAATCAGTGCAGCCCATGGAGCTTTGGAAAGTATGAAGTTCACTCTGTAGCTCAACTTTAAGGATTGATACACAGTAAGTTGTTCTTCGGAAAGTGTGAAATTCATGCCATAGCTTGACTTCAGGGGTTGATACACAGGAGGTTCTTCCTTGGACTGCAAGGAGATCAAACCTGTTAATCCTAAAGAAAATCAACCCTGAATATTCATTGGAAGGACTGATGATGAAGCTGAAGCTCCATCACTTAGGCTACCTGATGCAAAGAGCCAACTCATTGAAAAAGACACTGATGCTGAGAAAGACTGAGGGCAGGAGGAGAAGGAGGTGGCAGAGGACGAGATGGTTGGATGGCATCATTGACTCAATGGATAATTGAGTTTGAGAAAACTCTGGGAGACAGTGAAGGACAGGGAAGCCTGATGTGCTGCAGTCCATGGGGTCGCAAAGAGTTGGACACAACTGAGCAACTGAACAACACAGAACATTGGTTTGCTGGAGAGTCATAGAGAATCAGTAGAGCACCAATACCTTGGGGATAAAAATTACATGATTAGAAAGCCCAGGGTCTGAGACACAATTAGAACAAACCAACAGGGACATTTCATAGCAAGGTGACTCAAATGCCAAATGGAAATGGTCTTCCTCCAGCAAATAACCAGTGATTTTCTTGGAAGGTGGGTGCTTCTCTGAGTTCTGATACCTGCCTCTGACTACCTAGACCTGACTTCTCAGTGTGATCGTTCTCATGATGCCCAGCTGTCCGTCATTCCTTTGTGGCATCACCATTGCTGTCCTGCCAGAGCCATTATATTTCACACCACGATGGTTTAGACACAGATTCATGGCATATCAATATGCACTGTCAAAGAAGAAATTAGATGTAGGGTATTGGCTGTAGAGAAAGACTCATAAAGCATCAAACCACCCAGGTGATTATTTATTCAGTAGTAACTAGAGCATTTATTGAGCATTATTGAGAACCTGAT
The DNA here is from genome assembly GCA_006408695.1 of Aepyceros melampus. NCBI lineage: Eukaryota > Metazoa > Chordata > Mammalia > Artiodactyla > Bovidae > Aepyceros > Aepyceros melampus. Next base: position 8,475 of record SJXQ01009121.1, read on the forward strand.
TGACTGTGGCACTAGGTGATGATGATGCCATTCTCTGTTCTAAATGATGCAACGTATTATCTCATTTAATCATCTTACCCTGCTATTGATACTTTGTGCTTTCGATCATAATGGTCTCACCTTACAGATGAAGAAGCTGAAATAGAAAGAGGTGATAAAAGTTGATTGAGATTCTATAGTAACCTGAGCCTCAAAGCAGATCACTGGACATCAGAACCAATGCCTTTGAAAACCATACTATGCAAATTTAAGGTTAGAGGTGGAACAGGGCCCTGATAAAAAGAAATGATGACATTTCCTGCCTGTTCCAGAAAGCTGTCAATGCCAACTTTATAACTAAAGATTGAAGTCCTAACTTGCTGGCCTAGCAGCTAAGATTTTTAAGGTCTAGATTCAAATATTCCTCATAGTCTTGTCTCTAACAACCCTTGTCTCCACACCCCATATTCAGAGACAAATGCAACAGCTCCTTGTTTGTCCCTTGCACTCCAAACTTTCCTACTTTCTCATCTTTGTTCTCACTGTTCCTCCTCTAACAATCTTTGCAAGATTAGCATGGCCAAATTCTAACCTTTTCTCAATAAATAATTTAAATGTTCCCACTTAATTTCCTAATTCCTGATAAAAGCAAAGAGATGTTATTTTTGAGCTGCAAGGCCATTTCAAAAGCTGTCTTTTTACTCCTAGAATTTTCTGTCTTATAACGTAATGTGATGCTATCTTATCACTCTTAAAAATCAGCAATGTTGAAGTCATGTGCAACGTGCTAGAGACAATGTCATATGCTTTCCTAACCTCATGTCAGTCTGATGGTGTTGACATTAATATTTCCATCTTACAAGGCAAGGAGTGAGATTCATAGAGGCAACTCAAGGTCATACAAATGGATTTTGCATCCATATTTTTCTAAATGCAAAAATTCTATTTTCAATAACCACACTATACCATTTTATTAGTCTATAAACTTCTTGAAAACAATGTTTACATCTTACTCATATTTGATTTCTAAACTCATTGCAGATGGTAGTCATCATGCATTCCTCTTTTTCCTTTTTCTTAATTTCTTTGCAAATTGATTTAAACTGAATTCTGTCGTAGATACTGGCTTTTGTGAAGTTGCATACTCGTTCCAGACAACACAGCCTGAAACTTTCTTTCCCTTTGTTCATTGTTGATGAGGATTTGCTTGTTCTTCTCCTTAAGTTACTTTTTCATTCAATCTGTGCTTTAAACTGACTTTCATGTTCTTGCTGCCAAAATGACAGTCCCTCATTTCAGCTGTTTGACAGCTTGCACACTCTGCCTGCCGGCATCAATATTTACTAATGGACCCTTTCTCTTACAAAAGCTGTTTGCAATAAGGAAAGATAATGAAGAAATTACTTGACCCCAGACACACAGTTAGCAGTAATGATGGCCTGTGTCATTGGGCCTCTCTGCCATCTGTGCCCAAGCAAGCGGGTAGGGCAGGGGAAAGATGGAGAGGCTGAGACGGTGGAGGAGAACTCCAAGGAGAGAGAAGGTTGATGGTTCAAAAGCCGGAAGGGAACAGACTTTTGTAAACCTGCTTCTATGGTCCCGGCATTTCACATGCAGGATCCCGTTTAGCTCTCAAAGTAATGTGCTAAGATCACTATAGCTGATACTTTTGAATTGTTCTTAAAAGGAAAAAAAAAAAGAATAACTGAGAGTTAATGAAAGCAGGTAAAGGAAGAGAGGAAGAAAATAAAGGAAACAGAAATATGTCAGTTTAAGTCTCTGAAATTTGGAATTGTCCAAGAATAGATTTGAATCTAGTCTTCTGCAATAGAATTGTTTGTGACCTTGAACAAGGGATGTATGCGTGTGTGCATGCGTGCACACAGAAAGTGCTTGGCAGCTTCTCAATATTCACTTTCCCTGTGCAGAATGTGCATAATAACAGGATCAACTTGGATGTGTTACTCTAAAAGTTAAATGAGATAATGGACATAAAATTCATAGCCTGGTCTCAGGCGAAAAACTACTGCATACATGATAAGTTTTCTATTTTTGTTCTTCTTGTTAGTACTCAGATAAAATTATATCATGATGGGTCGAGCACTCAAATGCAAGCCTGTTTCCTTCTTAATTCTTTGCTCTTTCTACTCTAGGACAAGGCTCAACAAGTCATTAATAAAAGCAAATAGAAGGGGCAAGAATAAAGCATTGAAAGTTCTCTGTGTCATCATAATATACCTCTATAGGTTGATTGGGATAGAGCCCTCTGGCTTAGATTTGTAATTTTTAGAGCCTGAAGAGTTTAGTCATCTTTCTGGGTGGAATAATGATAACTTACTGTCATGCTCAAGTTGATGCCTTTATATTCACACATAAAATGAAATCTTTATCAATACACAGGATTTATCAGCCAAGTACAGCATACTTGAGTGAAAGAAAAGAACCTCTTTATTCATACCACTATGAATTCAGATTCCCCATTGTTACAGTCTTCATATGAAAATTTTTTTTTTCCCTGAAATTAATCCTTTGAAGGTAAAAGAATGTAAAACACCTGAATAATATCCTAACTTCATGGAGTCTTGGATTCTAGTTTGAATTCTGCTCTGTACTTACTGTGTGCCCTTTATCATATGGCTCAGCCTCTCTGCTGGCATTTCTCAAACTGCAGAAATGTGGAAAATGAGCTCTTATATATTTTACAGTCAACTTTGATAACATGTATAAAGAACAGCTCTAGTTCATATATTTAATGAACATACATTTTCTTTCTGTTTGATTATGAACATGACTAGATTTGGTAGTCAAATTGGTCCAAGTTTGTAAAAAGTGGAAGTTGCATGTTCAGTATTTAATTACTGGCATGTTACTGTCATTGATCACTGGAAAATTTGACAACATGCACACATCCTCCCTTTGTACAAAAATGTATGTGAGAACACACTTATGAAGGCAGGTCTGAATTTCATTGTGAACATTCAGCCCCTTATCCCACCTGTGTGTGGACCCAGATGAAGAAGAAGACTCGGTAAGGACTTACTTTCTAGTCCACACACCCTCTGCAAGTGCAATATGGCAGTCTTATTCCACAACAAGTATACCAGCCCCCTTCTCACGCATCAGCTTTATTAAGAGCTGGTGCTTTGCAAGTCTTTGAAAGAGAGTGATGTGATCTGGCTGAGAAGATGGAAGAAAGCACGTGAGATAGGGGAGCCTCAGTGGATGGGTCGTGAAAGGTGACAGCGTATTAGAAATCCCTGAGCACCACTCTTGCAGCGTTCCATGACTGTGCTAGTCCCTGTCCACAAGAACCAACTGTGCTATTCCATCTTCTTACCGGCAATTTCCCCCAAAACACCTCCTCCCCCTCTCCCTCCATGTCATGTATTTTCATGGAGCAGAGGCTCAGAACCTGAGCGCCAGCCCTTTCCCTGTGTTGAATTTCAGGATCTTTTTCATGAACTCTCTCCCAGATAGGGCTTCCCTGGTAGCTCAGCTGGCAAACAATCCAATGAGATGGTTTCACAGATGAGATGGCATCTCTGAATTGATTTAGGGTCTTGTTATGAGTCATAGAATCATTGGTGAAATAAAATGCTGGTTTTCTTCTGAGTCTTTTCCTGACCATCACTCAGGAATGATTTCCCAACCGCTAGTGCATGGCTTCATCACTCCCACTGGACTTCATGACCTTTATTCTTTAAACAACTGCCTTGCCTCCCCTGCTCTATAACCTGGACCAAGTGGACAGACTTCTAACTGTGTATGCAAAGCATGTTGCTGAAGGCCTGGAGAATGGTTGCAACCACAAAATAGATGAGGAATTAATACAGGAAAAGAAGAAAAACTGAATATATAATAAATACATGCAAGTATACCTTAACCATGCTTAGAATACAGAAAGCTTGGTAAATACCCCTTCCACAAAGAGGTCTACCTTAACTATACAATGCAGCATTCACAGTAGATTATAAGTATATTTTTGTGTCCATTTAGTTAATGATTTTCTCTCATAAACTACACAAAGGGAGTTCATTGCTGGAATAACTACAGTGCCTGAGACAAGTGTCAATCCTCAATATACATGAATAAAACTGACAAATGAGTCAGTCATCTCTCCTTCCTTTCTTCCCTTCCTCCTTTTTTATTCTCTTCATCTTTTCTTTCATGCTTATTTCTCTTACTTGAGTTCCCATACTTACCTCTTCTTTTTCTTCTTCATTCATTTGTTTTTCTTTTCAAATTTCCTTTCTTCCTTTCTGTAAAAAAAAACAAAAAACAAACAAACAAACAAAAACATTTAATGATGATATTCATAGTATTCACTTCATAGGGGTGTGCTATTTGCCAGACAATATTCTAAGCATTTAACCTAAATTAACTTACTTAATGGTTCCCCAAATTTTATGAAATAGAGCTACTCTAATCCTCTTCAGTTTGCAGAAGTGGGAACTGAGTCTTGGAGGAGTGAACTTGCTATTCTAGGTTATGGAACCACAAGTGGCCAAGATGGCTGCAAACCAGAGGCTGTGGCCCCAGACATCGTGGTCTTTAGCCACGGAAATGCAATGTCTCCCCAAAGCCTCAAGAGCCTCAAGTAATATTCTATAGGAATCTTTGAAGAGCTCTGGATTTAAAGACTGAAATAAGATCAGATGGCTTTTGAATTCTTTCTGTTACTCTTTCACCAGTTTCTTGGAAAATTCACTTCAAATTATCAACCTGAAAGTGGATCTGACTGGATTGAAAGTCTGCACCATTCTGGGCTCCCCTGCTGTCACAGGCAACCTGACAGCCTCCACAGTTCTTGATCTGGGGAATTATGGGAGAATCTTGAACCTGTCAGGATGCTTGACCAGCTCTTGTCCCGTGGATGAATGGCAGCAGTACTGCCTCCGTTTCCATTGACTTTCCGCCTGGGAGCAGCCAGCTCTTAGCACTCTGTGCAGAATGTCTGCAAGTGAGGCCCCCATTAAAATACGTACGTCGTGAAGGAAAGTGGGGACAGTGTCAGAAAGACGGCATTGGTTGGGAGTCAGCATTCCTGAGTTACCATCCTTCCTCAAGATCCCCAGCTGATACAAGGCAAGTCACTGAACACTTCTCGACCTTCGTTTTTCTAACTATTATCTAAAGGGATTTGGCTAGTACATTGTTAAAGGTCCTACTCAGCTATAAAATTCTCTGAAGCTCATTTAAAACAACACACAAAAGAAACAAAGCAAAATAATGAATTGCCAGTGCAGGCAGTTTGACTCCAAGGTGGACAGTTGCAACTCTGAAACTTAAATCAAAGCCCAGATGAGACTATATCCCCTCTCTCACCAAAGGCTGCCCCTACTGAGTATTAGAATATGAAAAAGAATAATAAGCTATACCTTATTCAGAGCAGTAAAACAAATGAATGTCAGCTGTGAAGAAGGTGAGTCAAGGGCTGCCAGGAACTAGAGATCTGTGGAGAGTGAGGATTTAAGTAAGAACAATGAAGAGGGAAAAATGGGCCTAATGTGATCTGAGAGCTTGGTCCAGTCTTTATTCTGAGAGCAGGTAGTGAGCATAGCAGAGCTTACTTAAGTCTCAGGCTGGATGTGCTTTTGTATGTGGCTTTTAGTAACAGAAAAATTCCTCTCCAGCTGACTCTAAGGGCAAAGGAAATGCATGAGCTCATACAGTAGAAATCCAGAGGCAGGATGCTCTTCAGGTGGGTTTGATCTGATGGCTCATAGATTTCTAAAAGCATCTTCCATCTCTCTGCCTTCTTTTGTGGCAGTTTCAGCTTCCTTTTAAGGCTGATTTCACTCATGGGGTCAAAATTATCAAGTTGTTTCTTATATCAAATGCCCAGGAAGAACTAGAACTGGTTTGAGGTGGCTCTCCCAGAAAAGCAAAAGAACCATTTCTTAAAATCCCTCAGAAAATCTGCTTTATGACTACTGATCCTACTGCAGTTACATGTCTGCTCCTAAATTAAAGTCACTGGCCGTGGGCATAGAATGTTTCCATTACCTAGACAAGTCACTATAGCAGGGGTGTGATAGTCCCTTACTAGATTAGATAAGCAGTGAGTAGCACAAAAGGCAGGTTGCTTAATCTCCCCTGACCTCATGGCCTCTCAAAAATGGAGGTGAGGAGACAGGGAAGTGGGGAGTCAACAGTCATGCACACACTGTGAAAAGAAGAGATAGCAATACATTTTATAAAACTGAGATAAAATTGACTTATAAGAGTATATTAGTTTCAGATGGACAATATTTGTATGTATTGCAAATTGATCACCACAATGTCTAGTTAAAATCTATCACCATCATAGCTAGAAAAAAAAAAAATTGGCCCTTATGATGAAAACCAAGATCTACTCTCTTAGCAGCTTTCAGGTTTGCAACACAGTATTATTAACCATAGTTACCATGTTGTGCATTACATCCCCATGACTTATTCATCTGGCAACTAAAAGTTTATACCTTTTGACCACCTTCATCCACTTTGCCTACCCCCTACCATCCCTGCCTCTGGCAATCACCAATATGTTCTCTGTACTTATGAGCTTGTTTTATCTTTCATTTTGTTCATTTTTAGATTCCCCATATAAATGAAATTAGACAGTATTTTGTTCTCTAACTTATTTCACTTAGCCTAATGACCTCTAGTTCCATTCACATTATCACAATGGCAAAATTTTCTTCCTTTTTATGGCTGAATAATACTCGTGTGTGTGTGTGTGTGTGTGTGTGTGTAGTTGGTTAAGGGGGTGTTCCCTCCACCCCTTGTATAATTATTTTGTTGCAAGGAGATCCAACCAGTCCATTCTGAAGGAGATCAACCCTGGGATTTCTTTGGAAGGAATGATGCTAAAGCTGAAGCTTCAGTACTTTGGCCACCTCATGCGAAGAGTTGACTCATTGGAAAAGACTCTGATGCTGGGAGGGTTTAGGGGCAGGAGGATAAGGGATGACCGAGGATGAGATGGCTGGATGGCATCACGGACTCAGTGGACGTGAGTCTGAGTGAATTCCGGGAGTTGGTGATGGACAGGGAGGCCTGGCGTGCTGCGATTCATGGGGTCGCAAAGAGTCGGACACGACTGAGCGACTGAACTGAACTGAACTGAATGATTAAGTTGACACAAAATAGATCAACAGGAGGAAAAAAAATAATTCATATGTACAGAGATATTCTACAAATGGGACCCCTGAAGTGACCAAAGCAGGCTGTTTATATATCATGTTTGAACAAGGAAACAATTATCTGTGAAGATGTAACAAGGGGGCTTGTGCTTGGGAGTAGCATACTAATGAAGAAGAAGCAAAGTTTGTTTACCCAGCTTTCTTAGCCTTGAATTTCCTAATTCTGTTGATAAGAGTGCTTTCTATCTCTCTGGTGTAAGGAGGATACTTTTGCATGGTTGATTTATTTTCAAGGGCAAGCAGGGGAATCAGTGCTTTTTAACATCTTTTTTAAAATTCTTTTACCAGTTATTTATCGAGTACCTTTAATTCAGTATAATCAATATGCCATTGTGGCATATCTTGGAGCGACCTGCTCTGCTCTTTATCCACTCACCCATCAGTGGACACTTATGTTGCTTCCATATCTTGGCTATAGTAAATAATGCTTCACTGAACATGCGGGTGCATATACCACTTTGAGTTATTGCTTATATTTCCTTCAGATAAATACCAAAGAGTGGAATTGCTATTATGGCAGTATTATTTTTCAATTTTTGAGAAACCTCTATACTGTTTTTATTAATGACTATTCCAATTTTCATTTCCACCAACAGTGCACAAGTGTTCCCTTCTCTGCATCTTTGCCAACAATTGTTGCTTCTTGCTTTCATTTGTTTGTTTGTTTTTTTCAATAATAGCTAACTAACAGGGTAAGGTGATATCTCATTATGATTTTGATATGCATTTTCCTGGTGATTGGTAAAGGAGCACATTTTATCTTGGGAATCTACTCCCACTGATTGAGATGGTCTCATACAAAGATGTGTTGAGAAGTCTTCCAAGGCCTCATGGGAATGTGGTCTATTTTATTACAAATATCTGCCCTGGGAACTGAAAGAGGCTGTCTACATGACACGGTTTTGCTATGCCATCTTGATTTATCAGAATGTTATGTTAAAAAGGAGAAACACATGTAGCCTAGATTCTGACGTTTACTTCGTTCAGAATCCAGAAGAGATGAAGGCATCAGCAAATAGCACTTAGTCCTGTATCTTATACCATGGACCCTGATACTATTAAAAGTTGGGCTTACTGAATGGAGCTTTCCAAATTCTGAACACTTATGCCTATAGACACAGTAGGATGAATGAAAATAAAATACATTTAGCACAGCAAATGAAGTGGGACATAACTAAATTTGATGCATACAATTGTTATTACACCTAGGAAGCAACAATATTTTAGAGCAAGCTGTGTAGGAGATGGACTGCAGCCCATAATCAGTGTAGCTGTCTTTCGTGGTCATTGGTACCTGTACGTCTATACAGCCTTGGAGAGGAGGTGAGGACATTGCTCACTCAGTCTTCTAGCCTTAGATCTAACCTCCAAAATGGGATGATGCTCATGATAGTAGGAACAGGAAGAAGTTGGTAAATCACTATGCTCAAAATATTGAAATCAATAAATGTATGTCTAGTACTGAGTGTATACTTTGCTATAAGGAAATCCAGGAGACACAGACCTAGTCTCTATTTTCAATAATTTGCAGTCTTCCTAGGGTGTGGGTCCTGGAGTAGGAAATAGCAACCTACTCCAGTATTCTTGCTTGGAAACTTCTATGGATAGAGGAGCCTGGTGGGTTACAGTCTGTGGGGTCACAGAGTGTCAGACACAACTGAACATGTGTTGTACACAAGACGTGGAGTATGCAAATCAGAGTCTAGCCTAGAAAACAGAAACCACCCTTAAAGGAAATAGGGAGCAGGGCATTTACTGCATAGATGATGGAAGAGGTTAGTAGCCAAAGAAGGAAGTAAGGCAACCCAGATTAGCAAGAGTTGAAATCCACTACCATTTCTAAGCATTTAAGAGAAACAGAGAGAAGTCATGCTAATAAACCTGGGCCAAGATCACAAGGAATCACAGAAAATCTTTCCTGAGAACATAGAAAAATAGTAGGAACCAGAGGAACATAGGAGACCCAGTCACTGCAGTCAGCACTAACACCAGGCAGCAGTAGAGGTGGGGTGGAGGTTGGCCGAGCATATGCCTTGCTTCCTCTTTATCACCCTCCAGTCTTGAATAAGTTCTTCTATTGGCTAAATACATCTATCAGTTCACACGGGAATTGGGAGGATGCAGAATATAGGGCTCTGTAGCCCAGAGGAGGGACACAAATGATTCTAGGAACTGCCAGGACCAGCACAGGCACTGTCATAATAGCTACAATTTATACTATAAGCTGCTGCTGCTGCTAAGTCATGTCAGTCATGTTCGACTCTGTGCGACCCCATAGATGGTGGCCCACCACGCTCCCATCCCTGGGATTCTCCAGGCAAGAATACTGGAGTGGGCTGCCATTTTCTTCTCCACTGCATGAAAGTGAAAAGTGAAAGTGAAGTCACTCAGTTGTGTCTGACTTTTCACGACCCCATGGACTGTAGCCTACCAGGCTCCTTCGTCCATGGGATTTCCCAGGCAAGAGTACTGGAGTGGGGTGCCACTATGCTAAATAATCTGCATCATGTTACCTAATCTTTGCTATGGACCCCTGAGGCAAATCCTATTAGCCTCCCCATCTTTTACAATGGAGAAACCGGGCTTGAAGCAGTTAAGGAACTTCCTCAACTCAGCTTGTAACAGGCTAAGCCAAGTTCTCCACCACAGTGACAGGACCTTGCCTACCATAAAGCAGGACTTAGAAGTGTTATTAAGTGCTTGTGCTCTTCAGGGCCAATGGCAAGAGTTTTCGGTGGACATAACTAAGAAATAATCGTGGAGGCTGGGACATTGGAGCTACTCCCTCAAAAATGAGACCACAGAGTGCTGTGCACAGTGCTTTGGCACAGCTTTAACTTCATGGGGTGGCCTCAACCCTTCACACTTGTAACTCTGGTCCAAGCGCAGGGTGGAGCTTGCTGCATGCAGTATCCTGTGAGCAAGTGAAAGCAGACGAAGCACAAAGGAAAAGGGAGAAACAAAAAAAGGGTCCAAAGAAACCAGAGGCCAGAAATATTGAGTATTGGTCCAAGCTCTCAAGGCGAGAGAGTGAGAACCAGGACAGAAGCCTTGGTAGTCCCCGCCTCATGCTCTTCTGGACATTGTCAGAGCCTAAGACCTGGAGTTAGAAGAGACAGCAGTTCAAATCCTGGTGATACCATGTCCAAGCTGGGAACTAGATCAAGACCTGAGCCTTTGGAGTGGGAGTACTGACTCCAAGGCCCCAGACTACCAGAGAATTAACCCTAGGGAGTATCAAATAGTGAGAACTCACACAAAGGAAACCACTTGAATACAAGACTGGGCATCACCCAATCACCAGTAGCACCATGTTCAGGATGCCTCATCTAAACAACAAACAAAACAAAAATACAAACCCAATCATCAGCGGACAGGATTACCACCTCACTCAGCTCTTGCCCACCAGAGGGAAAGCAAACAAACAAAAATTCAGCACAAATCTCACCCTCTAGGAAGCTCATACAAACCACCAGACCAACCTTAGGAGGCCAGAGCCCAAAGGAAGAAAAAATTCAACCTTGAAGCCTGGGAAAAGGAGACCTCAAACACAATAAGTTAAAAATAATAATAATGAAAAGGCACACACAAATGAAGAAACAAGTTAGAAACACAGAAGTCCAAATAAGTGAAGAGGAAATAGGCAAACTACCTGAACAAGAATTCAGATTAATGATAGTAAAGGTGATCAAAAACCTTGAAAAGAAAATGAAAGAATCAATTAGCAAAGACCTAGAAGAATTAAAGAATAAACATACAGAGACAAACAACACAATTACTGAAATTAAAAAGACTCTAGAAGGAATCAATAGCAGAATATCTGAAGCAGAAGAATGAATCAGTGAGCTGGAAATAAAATGGCAGAAGTAACTTCTGAAGAGCAGAATAAAGTAAAAAGAATGAAAAGAACTGAGGATAGTCTCAGAGACCTCTGGGACAATATGAAATGCACCAATACTTGAATTATAGGGATCCCTGAAGAAGAAGAGAAAAAGAAAGTGTATGAGAAATTTTTGAAGAGATTATAGTTGAAAATTTCCCCAACATGGAAAAGGAAACAGTCAATCAAGTCCACAGGGCACAAAGAGGCCCATATAGGATAAACCCAAGGAGAAACATGCCAGCTCAGTTGTCACTCAGTTATGTCCAACAGTTTGGACTGCAGCATGCCAGGCCTCCCTGTCCATCACCAACTCCCGGTGCTTACTCAAACTCATGTCCATTGAGTCAGTGATGCCATCCAACCTTCTCATCCTCTGTTGTCCCCTTCTCCTCCCACCTTCAATCTTAGAAACACACCTAAATACATACTAATCAAACTAATAAAGACTAAACACAAAGAAAGAACATTTAAAACAGCAAGGGAGAAGCAACTAGTAACATACAAGGGAAACCCCATATGTGCAACAGTTGATCTTTCAGCAGAAACTCTGAAGGCCAGAAGGGAAGGGCAGGATATATTTAAAGTACTGACAGGGGAAAATTTACAACCAAGATCACTGTACCTGGCAAGGATCTCATTCAAAATTGATGGAGAAAAAAAAAAAATTCAGATAAGCAAAAGTTAAGAGAATTCAGTACCACCCAACCAACTTTACAACAAATGTTAAAGGGATTTATATAGTCAAGAAATACAAGAGAGAAAAAAGATCTACAAAATCAACCACAAACAATTAAGAAAATGCCAATAGGAACACATATATCAATATTACTTTAAATGTAAATGGATTAAATACTCCAACCAAAAGGCACAGACTGGCTGAATGGATTAAAAAACAGGACCCATATTTATGCTCTCTACAAGATATCAGCTTCAGACCTAAAGACACATACAGACTGAAAGCAGGAGGATGGAAAAATATATTCCATGCAAAGAGAAGCAAAAGAAAATTGGAGTAGCAATCCTCATTTCAGACAAACTAGACCTTAAAATAAAGAATATTACAAGAGATAAGGAAGGACACTATATAATGACCAAGGGAGAAATCTAAGAGGAAGACATAACAATTATAAATATCTATGCACCCAACATAGGAGCACCTCAATACACAAAGACAAACACTAACAGACACAAAAGGAGAAATTGATAGTAACACAATAATAAACTTTAACACCCCACTCACACCAATGGACAGGTCATCAAAGCAGAAAATTAATAAGGAAACACAAGTCTTAAATGATCCATTAGATGAGAGGGATCTCATTGATATCTTCAGGACATTCCATCCAAATACAGAAGAATACACTGTAAGGCTCGGAGAACTGCACTCTGAAAAGGACACTCAGGGACAGCCTCTAGTGGACTGACAAAGTTTATTATCTAACTGCATTGTTTTATAATTCTCAGTGAATAGAGCATAAGGCAGACTTGCACGTAGCCATTTCAGATAAACATTAAAGCATTTAAGCATAAAATACAGTTCCCATTGCCCAAGACATAACATAGCTTTGGTGAAACTCTAAAGGGAGTCTTATCATGAAACAACAGTCCTTGCTCTCAGAAACAGGTGGTCAGAAGGAAGCCTCCGAACGCCTCAAGGCTGGGCGTACGACCCTTCGTCATGCATTCCCAGCCTTGGGCACTCAGTGAACGCTCTTAACCCTTTGTTATGCTCGTCCTAGCTTCCAACCTTCGTCATGAGTGGAGCAAATACATTTTCAGTATTTGCTCAAAGCCTTCTAGCTCCTCCACAATACACCTTCTTATCAAGTGTGCATATAACATTCTCTAGGATAAACCACATCTTGAGTCACAAATCAAAGCTCAGTAAATTTAAGAAAATTGAAATTGTATCAAGCATCTTCTCCGACCACAATGCTATGAGACTGGATATCAATTACAAGGAAACAACTGTAAGAAACACAAACACATGGAGATTAAACAACACATTCTAAAAAAAAACAAGTTACTGAAGAAAAAAAATTTCTAGAAACAAATGACAATGAAAACATGACAACTCAAAACCTATGGGATGCAGCAAAAGCAATTCTAAGAGGGAAGTTTATAGCTATGCAATCCTACCTCAAGAAACAAGGAAAACATAGACTAGAAAACCTAACTCTACACCTAAAACAACAAGAAAAAGAAGGGAAAAAAATTAGTAGAAGAAAAGAAATCATAAAGATCTGAGCAGAAATAAATGAAAAAGAAATTTAAAAAATAATAGTAAAGATTAATAAATCTAAAAGCTGGTTATTTGAGAACATAAACAAAACTGACAAGCCTTTAGCCAGACTTATCAAGAAAAAAAGAGAGAAGAATCAAATCAACAAAATCAGAAATGAAAAAGGAGAGGTTAAAACAGACAATGCAGAAATACAAAGGACCGTAAGAGACTATTGTGAACAACTTTATAGCAATAAAATAGATAACCTGCAAGAAATCTACAGATTCTTTAAAAAGTTCAGTCTTCCAAGATGAACCAGGAAGAAAGAGAAGGTATGAATAATCCAATTACAAGCACTGAAATAGAAGGGATCAAAAATCTCCCAAAAAACAAAAGCCCAGTACCAGATGGCTTCACAGGAGAATTCTATCAAACATTTAGAAGAGAGCTAATGTCTATCCTTCTAAAATTCTTTCAAAAAATTGCAGAGGAAGGAACACTTCCAAACTCATGCTATGACATCACCATTACCCTGATACCAAAATCAGACAAACGCAACACACAAAAAAGAAAACTACAGGCCAATATCACTGATGAACATAGATGCAAAAATCCTCAGCAATTGCAACTATCACACAATTGCACTCATCTCACATGCTAGTAAAGTAATGCTCAAAATTCTCCAAGCCAGGCTTCAGCAAAACGTGAACCGTGAATTCCCTGATGTTCAAACTGGTTTTAGAAAAGGTAGAGGAACCAGAGATCAAATTGCCAACATCCGCTGGATCATGGAAAAAGCAAGAGAGTTCCAGAAAAACATCTATTTCTGCTTTATTGACTATGCCAAAGCCTTTGACTGTGTGGATCAGAAGAAACTGTGGAAAATTCTGAAAGAGATGGGAATACCAGACCAGCTAACCTGCCTCTTCAGAAATCTGTATGCAGGTCAGGAAGCAACAGTTAGAACTGGACATGGAACAACAGACTGGTTCCAAATAGGAAAAGGAGTACGTCAAGGCTGTATATTGTCACCCTGCTTATTTAACTTCTATGCAGAGTACATCATAAGAAACACTGGACTGGAAGAAACACAAGCTGGAATCAAGATTGCCAGAAGAAATATCAATAAACTCAGATATGCAGATGACACCACCCTTATGGTAGAAAGTGAAGAGGAGCTAAAAAGCTTCTTGAAGAAAGTGAAAGAGGAAAGTGAAAAAGTTGGCTTAAAGCTCAACATTCAGAAAATGAAGATCATGGCATCTGGTCCCATCACTTCATGGGAAATATATTAGGAAACAGTGGAAACAGTGTCAGAGTTTATTTTGGGGGGCTCCAAAATCACTGAAGATGGTGACTGCAGCCATGAAATTAAAAGGCGCTTACTCCTTGGAAGAAAAGTTATGACCAATCTAGATAGCATATTCAAAAGGAGAGACATTACTTTGCCGACTAAGGTCCGTCTAGTCGAGGGTATGGTTTTCCTGTGGTCATGTATGGATGTGAGAGTTGGACTGTGAAGAAGGCTGAGCGCTGAAGAATTGATGCTTTTGAACCGTGGTGTTGGAGAAGAGTCTTGAGAGTCCCTTGGACTGCAAGGAGATCGAACCAGTCCATTCTGAAGGAGATCAACCGTGGGATTTCTTTGGAAGGAATGATGCTAAAGCTGAAGCTTCAGTACTTTGGCCACCTCATGTGAAGAGTTGACTCATTGAAAAAGACTCTGACGCTGGGAGGGATTGGTGCCAGGAGGAGAATGGGACGACCGAGGATGAGATGGCTGGATGGTATCACGGACTCGACGGACGTGAGTCTGAGTGAACTCTGGGTGATGGTGATGGACAGGGAGGCCTGGCGTGCTGCAATTCATGGGGTCACAAAGAGTCGGACATGACTGAGCGGCTGAACTCAATTGAACAGGCCAATATCAGTGATGAACATAGATGCAAAAATCCTCAGCAAAATTTTAGCAAACAGAATTCAGCAACATATCAAAAATCTCACACACCATGATCAAGTTGGGTTTATTCCAGGAATGCAAGTGTTCTTCAATATATGCAAATCAATCAATGTGATACATCATATTAACAAATTAAAAGATTAAAAACCATATGATCATTTCAATAAATGAAGGAAAAGCTTTTGACAAAATTCAGCACCCATTTATGATTAAAATTCTTCAAAAAATGGGCACAGAAGGAACCTACCTCAGCATTCTGGTAAGTCGCTTCAGTCATGTCCAACTCTGTGCAACCCTATAGATGGCAGCCCACCAGGCTCCCGTCCCTGGGATTCTCCAGGCAAGAACATTGGAGTGGGTTGCCATTTCCTTCTCCACTGCAGGAAAGTGAAAAGTGAAAGTGAAGTCACTCAGTCGTGTTTGACTCTTTGTGACCCCATGGACTGCAGCCCACTAGGCTCCTCAGTCCAAGGGATTTTCCAGGCAAGAGTACTGGAGTGGGGTTCCATTGCCTTCTCCACCTCAGCATAGTAAAGGCCATATATGACAAGTGAAAGTAAGTGAAATCACTCAGGTATGTCTGACTCCATGGACTATAGCCTACCAAGCTCCCCTGTCCATGGGATTTTCCAGGCAAGAATACTGGAGTGGGTTGCCATTTCCTTCTCCAGGGGATCTTCCTGACCCAGGGATCAAACCCGGGTCTCTTGCATGGCAGGCAGACTCTTTAACATCTGAGCCACCAGGGAGGTCCCATATATGATAAGTGAAGTTGTTCAGTCGTGTTCGACTCTTTGCGACCCCATGGACTGTAGCCTACCAGGCTTCTCCATCCATAAGATTTTCCAGGCAAGAATACTGGAGTGGGTTACCGTTTCTTTTTCCAAGCCTAGAGCAAACATTATTCTCAATGGTGAAAAACTGAAAACATTCCCCGTAAGATCAGGAACAAGACAAGGGTGTCCATTTCACCACTATTATTTAACATAGTTCTGAAAGTCCTAGACACAGCAGAGAAGAAAAATAAATAAAAGGAAGCCAGATCAGAAAAGAAGTAAAGCTCTCACTGTTTGTGGATGACATGATATTGTCATAGAAAACCCGAAAGAGAGTATCAGAAAATTACTAGTTAATTGCTAGAAAATTGCTAATCAATGAATTTAGCAGTTTCAGAAAACAAAATCAACACACAGAAATCACTTACATTTCTACATAATAGCAATGAAATATCAGAAAGAGAAATTAAGGAATCAATCCCACTCACCATTGCAATGAAAAGAATTAAATATCTAGGAATAAACTTACCTAAGCAGACAGAAGAACTGTACACAGAAAATTATAAGACACTAATGAAAGAAACTAAAAAGTCTCTTGATGAAAGTGAAAGAGAAGAGTGAAAAAGTTGGCTTCAAGCTCAACATTCAGAAAACGAAGATCATGGCATCTGGTCCAATCACTTCATGGGAAATAGATGGGGAAACAGTGGAAACAGTGTCAGAGTTTATTTTGGGGGCTCCAAAATCACTGCAGATGGTGACTGCAGCCATGAAATTAAAAGACGCTTACTCCTTGGAAGAAAAGTTATGACCAATCTAGATAGCATATTGAAAAGCAGAGACATTATTTTGCCAACAAACATCTGTCTAGTCAAGGGTATGGTTTTTCCTGTGGTCACGTATGGATGTGAGAGTTAGACTGTGAAGAAAGCTGAGGGCCGAAGAACTGATGCTTGAACTGTGGTGTTGGAGAAGACTCTTGAGAGTCCCTTGGACTGCAAGGAGATCCAACCAGTCCATTCTGAAGGAGATCAGCCCTGTGATTTCTTTGGAAGGAATAATGCTAAAGGTGAAGCTCCAGTACTTTGGCCACCTCATGCGAAGAGTTGACTCATTGGAAAAGACTCTGATGCTGGGAGGGATTGGGAGCAGGAGGAGAAGGGGATGACAGAGGATGAGATGGCTGGATGGCATCACTAACTCGAAGGATGTGAGTCTGAGTTAACTCTGGGAGCTGGTGATGGACAGAGAGGCCTGGCGTGCTGCAATCCATGGGGTTGCAAAGAGTCGGATACGACTGAGTGACTGAACTGAACTGAATGAAAGAAATGAAAGATACATACACAGATTGAGAGATATTCCATGTTCCTGGTAGGAAGAGTCAATATTGTGAAAATGACTATACTACCAAAAGCAATCTACAGATTCAGTGAGATCCCTATCAATTTACCAATGGTATTTTTCACAGAACTAGAACAAAAAAATTTCCAATTCATATGGAAACACAAAAGACCCCAAACAGCCAAAGCAGCCTTGAGAAAGAAGAATGGAACTGAAGGAGTCAACCTTTCTGACTTCAGATAATACTACAAAGCCACAGGCATCAAGACAATATGGTACTTGCACAAAAACAGAAATGTGGACCAATGGAACAAGATAGAAAGCCCAGAAATAAACCCATCCACCTATAAGTACCTTATTTTTGACAGTGGAGGCAAGAGTATAAAATAGGGCAAAGACAGCCTCTTCAATAAGTGGTGGTGGGAAAACTGGACAGCTACATGCAAAAGAATGAAATTAGAACACTTCCTAACACCACACATAAAGATAAACTCAAAATGGATTAAAGACCTCAATGTAAGACCAGAAACTATAAAACTCCTAGAGGAGAACCTAGGAAGAACACTCGATGACATAAATCAAAGCAAGATCCTCTGTGACCAGCTCCTAGACCTCCTAGAGTAATGGAAATAAAAACAAAAGTAAACAAGTGGGACTTGATTAAACTTAAAAGCTTTTGCACAGCAAAGGAAACTATAAGCAAGGTGAAAAGACAACTTCATAATGAGAGAAAATAATATCAAATGTAATTATTGACAAAAGATTAATTTCTAAAATATACAAGCAGCTTATACAACTCAATATCAGAAAAACAAACAACCCAATCAAAAAGTGGAAAAAAGGCCTAAACAGACATTTCTCCAAAGAAGACATACAGATGGCTAACAAAGACATGAAAAGATGCTCAACATTGCTCATTATTAGGGAAATGCAGATCAAAAGTACAATGAGATATCACCTCACAGCGGTCAGAATGGCCATCATCAGAATATCTACAAACAGTAAATGCTGGAGAGGGGTGGAGGAAAGGGAACACTTTTGCACTGTTGGTGGGAATGTAAATTGATACAGCCACTATGGAAGATGGTATGGAGATTCTTTAAAAAGCTAGGAATAAAAGCACCATAGGACCCAGCAATCCCACTTCTAGGCATATACTGAGAATACCAAAATTGAAAAAGACACGTGTATCCCATTGTTCATTGCAACACTGTTTACAATAGTTAGAACATGGAAGCAACCTAGGTGTCCATTGACAGATAAATAGATAAAGAAGTGGTGGTACATACACACAATGGAATATTACTCCATTAAAAGGAATGCATTTGTGAGTCAAGTCTGATGAGGTGAATGAACCTAGAGCCTTTTATATAGAGTCAGAGAGAAAGATAAATATTGTATTCTAATGCATACATATGAAATCTAGAAAAATGGTACTGAAGAGTTTATTTACAGGGCAGAAATGGAGAAACAGACACACAGAATAAACTTATGGACATGGGGAGAGGGGAGAAGAGGGTGAGATGCATGGATATAAAATATATAGCCAAGGGGAATTTGCTCTATGGCTCAGGAAACTCAAACAGGGGCTCTGTATCAATATAGAGGGGTGGGCTGGGATAGGAGATAGACGGGAGCTTCAAAAGGGAGGGGATATATGTATACTTATGGCTGCTGATGCATGTTGAGGTTGGACATAAAACAAGAAAATTCTGTAAAGCAATTATCTTTCAATAAAAAAATAAATTAAAAAGAAAAAAAAATGATAGCACAGAAATAACCCTGGATAAAGGAGAAACAGTGATTAGAAGAGGAAGGAGTAGTTACTGGAGATATTAATGAAGAAGGGAAGGACAGACTAGGAATAAACAATGACAGGGAAATGGAGACATTTTAAGGAAAAGATGTACGTGCAATCTAGCTTGGTTCTTGTACAGAAATATGGCCAAAATACCTTTTAAAATGTGAGGTTAGAGGGCCTCTGATTTAGACTACAGATATGTTTTAGCAGAAATACTTTAAGTGCACATCTTTTATAATATCTTTCACGTTTGTATCATTCATAAAACTCTTCTAAATCTCTTCCTATCAGCCTCAAGGTAGCTCAAGTTTTGCCTTTTTTTTTTCTTTTTTCATGAATATAAGTTAAAAAAAGAAAAATCGAGGCTCAAGAAAAGTAAGCAACTTGTCAACAAGCACATAGAAAGTATTACATACTTAGTAAGTATCATAAGATCACATACACAGTATTATGTGAGACTGCAGGACTGGATCTCATGCTGTCTCCAGACCAGAATACTGGAATTCTCCAGGCCAGAATACTGGAGTGGTTAGCTTTTCCCTTCTTTCTTCCCAACCAGGGATTGAACCCAAGTCTCCCACATTACAGGCGGATTCTTTGCCAACTGGGCCACCAGAGAAGCCCATAATAAGATCATATACATGGTAATATGTGAAGCTGCTAAACTGGACCTCACGCTCCTCAGGCCCCCAGTCTTGGATCTCTTCTCAGGTAATCCCTGTGGATTCCTGAAGAAATTACAT
Source organism: Aepyceros melampus (assembly GCA_006408695.1). Lineage (NCBI taxonomy): Eukaryota > Metazoa > Chordata > Mammalia > Artiodactyla > Bovidae > Aepyceros > Aepyceros melampus. The sequence continues at coordinate 28,366 of SJXQ01009121.1, forward strand.
AGTTGGCTTCAAACCACAGCAGCTACCTCTAGGTAATTTAAAATGAAAAGAAGCCTTATTCTAAGCATGAGACAGAGATTCATAGAACTTTGAGGCAAAGAAGCAACTGGATCTTGGTTTTTAATATCGAGATTCAGATGGAAGAAACTCTCTTACTGCTAATCTTGGTGTGTTTTATCTTCCCCCAGCCCCAAACCTCCCTTTACTCTTCCAGTCCACTCAGAAAGCAAAAGAAAGGGAAAGGTACCCACATCAGAGAAAGAAGTTGGGCTTGCCTGTCTGGACACAAAGATATCCTCTGTCCCCCAAACTCTCAGGAAGGAATTATGACTGGGTCCATTTTGATGAGGTGTTTCTGTTCAGTTCAGTCACCAGAGAAAGACATGCATAAGCTTCATCTCTTCAAGATGCTCGCAGGGAAGCCTTCTGTGAATGAGAGCAGAGTTTACAGGACAGTTTTACTTCAAATGGTATTTAATCCAGCACAACTGTGTCAGTAAGTAAAAGACGCTTACTCCTGGAAGAAAAGTTATGAGCAACCTAGATAGCATATTACAAAGCAGAGACACTACTTTGCTGACTAAGGTCCATCTAGTCAAGGCTATCGTTTTTCCTGTGGTCATGTATGGATGTGAGAGTTGGACTGTGAGGAAGGCTGAGCGCCGAAGAATTGATGCTTTGAACTGTGGTGTTGGAGAAGACTCTTGGGAGTCCCTTGGATTGCAAAGAGATCGAACCAATCCATTCTGAAGGAGATCAACCCTGAGATTTCTTTGGAAGGAATGATGCTAAAACTGAAGCTCCAGTACTTTGGCCACCTCATGCGAAGAGTTGGCTCATTGGAAAAGACTCTGATACTGGGAAGGATTGGGGGCAGGAAGAGAAGGGGACGACAGAGGATGAGATGGCTGGATGGCATCACTGACTCGATGGACGTGAGTCTGAGTGAACTCTGGGAGTTGGTGATGGACAGGGAGGCCTGGCGTGCTGCGATTCATGGGGTCGCAAAGAGTCGGACACGACTGAGCGACTGAACTGAACCGTGTCAGTGGAGAAATTGGTGTACTGTCAGATGGAAGAAAAGGGTGGGCTTCCACTTGGCAGTGAAGGTGAGCCATGCACGGAAGATGTGCAGGGTGGTCAATTGCTCCTCTTCCCGTAGAAGAAACACATGCCTCCCCTGGAGCACTGTCCTTCAGGCAGAGTAAACAGAGGGCGTGCTTTTACTTCACACCCCGTCCAGGAGACTTAACCCTCCAGAGTTTTCTGCTCAGGCGAGAGGAAGGCTACCACACAAAGCCCCATCTACAGCTTGCAATTTCACTCAGAGACCCAAGAGTCCGGCTCTCTGGGATGTACCACTCTGTAACAAGCAGGGCCCCCACGGCTTCAGGCACTCAGGAATGCGGTTTTAAAATAAACGTGTCCTCATGTATGCACAAGTAAGAAAACAGCGGCCCTGCCTTCATTCTACTGATTCTCATGGTGGCTTTCTATAACAGGAAAGGTTGTTTCCCTGTTTTAACACATGGGCCTACTGGGTTTGCGAAGACTCACACCATCTCAGGTGCCACCATTTCTATTAGGTGTCAGATCGCTCTTTTTCCATCCCCCAACCCAATGTTCCTTCCTGATATACCACAATTTTCAACGCACAACAGCCCTTGTCTATTTCCTCCTTTTCCTAGATTTCATTGCCGTCCTCGCTTTGGCTTCCCATTATCTCTTTGAATGTCTTTTTCCTTCTAGAATTTAAAATTGTCAGTTATAATCAAGTCTCTTTATCTACTACCATCTTCTCCCTTTCACTGCTGCGTCCCTACCAGAAATATTTTGGAGGATGTGAGGTTAGCATTACAACAGGTATCTATCTTCCAATATGTGAGAAGAAGGCCACTTTTGATGAAATCCCAACTCCTGTCTTAGACAACCAGAATACAACACACAGTAAGAGACAACCCTCCCCCTCCTTGGACATTGAGTTGTTTTGGTTCCTTATGAAAATATTATTTCCAAAACTCTTTGTTTCCCTCTCTTTCCTCTTCATCCTTGAGTTTATCCCTATATAAATGTCTTTCAGGTTTTTTAAAAATAGTTCAGATATGAAGCAGTGGTACCCGATACTTTTCAAAATCTGATGGCTTGACATTGAAGAGACTTCCTTAATTCACTGTCACATAACTCTGCTACTGATTACCACCTTCAGGAAGATGGTTCTTCTCTGTAACCCTCCTTAGACATGCATGCTTTTGGAATTCACCTACCGTTATCTGAGGCAAGAGGATAAGAGTGGTGGTAATTTTTCAGAAAAGTATACTATTATCCATATAATGGACACATGAAACAGAAAGAAAGTCTCCATAACATATCTGTATTAACCAGAATAGAGTTTGGAATTCTGATCGCCAAAGCCAGAAGCAATGAGAGACACCCCTTGGCATCGTGCCATCCAGGAAACTGAGGTGAAGGGCAGGAGAGATTTGCTGGGAGTCAACCTGCAGAAAGCAGGGCATCCAGGAAACCTCACTGCCTCCCTGCGGTTCAGAGGCCAGCTGCCCTATTTGTTGAAATGAAGCATTCAGGAGGATTGAGTGCAAACCTCTTTGGAGATTTCCAGCTGGGTTGCACCCTCCTAATACCAGGGTTGAAAGCACAGGATGGGTGTAAAGAGCATTTCCAAAGGGCAGACTCTGGGGGTGGTGAAGTTTGGGGTGGAGAGGAGAGAGATGGAAAGAAAAGCTTTTTGTGATGAGACTTGTACTGGGAGCCAAACTCATCCACTGGGGGGAGTTATTTGATGTATATTTAATTATGGATGTCTATTTAAGCTGGCAGTGTGAATTCATGGGGTGGGCTGCCTCTCCTGGGAGCTGGTTCAACCTTTTCCTTCTCTTTTCCTCAGCAGGAACTAGGAGGAAGGGAGGGTGTGGAGATGGGTGGGTGGGGTTGAATGCAATTGTGAAGTTGGCCAGGATACATATATTGGGGCTCAGCAAATCATGGCCTTTCCCTGGCACCAGTCTAAGCAAGCTGGCCTGAAAAAGGAGGAAGCTGTACCCTTGCACATGTGTAAGTGTGCAAGGAACACTTACTGAGAGAAAGAAGGCAGGGCAGAGTAGGGAATCCAGAAAGGCCAATACTGGAGTGAGAGGGAGTGATGGGATGATTTGGCAGATCAGGATTGTTGTATATACACTGCTACGCATAAAATGCTTGCAGTCCATGGGGCTGCAAAGAGTCGGACATGACTGACTAACACATAAGCACATGTATAGAAGAGGTAACTATTAACAATTGACTGTATCGCACAGGGAACTTGACTCAATGCTCCGTGGTGACTTAAATGGGAAGAAAGATCCCCAAAAGAGGTTAGGCATGTAACCAGAGAGTCGACTCACTTTGCTATACAGTAGAAACTGACACAGCAGTGCAAAGCAACTATACTCCAGTAAGATTTTTTTTTTAAGGGTTGATTGCAGCATATAATACAAGAATGATGGAACCATATGTTGAAACATTAATAATAAGCCAAGAAATATGGACAGAGCCTGACTATGTGCCAGGCACTGTACCTGGCACTTGACTCAGTTGTTTCATTTAACCTTCACATCGACCTTATCTCTGAGAGTAAGTAGTGTTATCTCCATGACAAAGAAAAACAGGGCCAGGGAAGTTAGAAAATGGCCAAGCTCACAAGACTGGTAAGAAGAGAAATGGTCTTGTGGGCCAAGTTAATCTGTTCTAAGACCTGCGCTGGGTAATAGGAAGAGGTAATTTTACAGTTTTCTTGCATAACAGAAACATCTTGATTTTTTTTTTACAGCCAGGTTCTGGGTTCTCTCCGACTCCTGCATCTGCACTTCTAACCACTAAGCCACATGGTTTCTTTTTAAATTCCTGGCCATTCCAAAGTGACGGAGAAAATAAATCAGCAAATGGGAATCAGACAAGGTTGAGTGCATAGCAAAGTCTGGCGAGACGGGAAGGATCAAACAAAATGGTTAGGAAAGAACAAAACAGTCCTGAGGAGGCAAGCAGGCAAGCTGAGAATAAAAGCCTCATGGTTATGACAAAGAATTCACTTTAACAGGCTTGTTTTTTTTTCCATTTTCTGCCCCCAGCTGATCTGATGACAATCTCATTCCAAGTAAATTCTCTAGTGTTGTGCGTCTCTGTTTTTCCATCTCATTTTCTCTCACCTGTTCTATTTCCATTCCATTAAACACCACCTCCTCGTCCTTCCTGACCACTCCATTTTCTGCTCAGCCTCCAGTTACTCCCCAAGCAGCAGGCTCCCTCCAACAGCTTGTTTGCTTCTGCTGCTGGGTAACTAATCACTTTTTTTGCTGATCAGCTGGTCATCAAAGGTGCAGAGCAGCCTCTATCCCACCCTGGACTCTGGGAGGGGATCCAGAGTAGGTGGCATGAGAGGGCACAGAGGAGAAAAGGGGAGGAAAAGAAACACCAGGAACATATCAGGGAGATGACAGAAAAAAGACAAGATGAGAGGAAAACAGAATGGAGGGGATGAAAAGAATAAAGAACAAAAGCTTTAAATCCAAGTAAGGAAGCAAAGGTTATAAGACAGAAAAGGATGAGAGGGAGCAATAAGAAGAGACAGGTAATAAAGAGAAATGGAAAGGGAGAGAGACAAAAAAATAAAGAAAAGGCAGAGAGGAGAGAGGAAAAAAACATGAAAATAGGAAATGCAAGGGGCCAGAGTGGGAGGATATGAAGTGAGGCTAAAGGGGGTGAAAAGCAAATGAAATAATCAAGCAAGTTGGGAAAGCAGTGAGAGACACAGATAGCAGCAGAAAGAAACACAGAGAGGCAAGGAAAATAAACCCAGCAGGAAGAAGATAGATGAAAGCAAAACAAGATTGAGAGAGATTCTTGGATAAAATGAAAAGATTATTTTTTTCGAGCTTATCTTTTCCCTTGTATCAACAAACACACCATTTTATTTGACAACAAATGAGCACATTAAAATAGCTAAAAAACAAGTAAAGCCATGGAGCTATGTATCCAGAGAATACTATTGGGTCAGGGATGTCTCCCAGGAGATCTCAGGCTTCACTTCACCTTTGGGAAATAGGCAGTCATCGTCATAATACTAATATTAACTGAAAGTGGACCACGTGCTTGCATTGGGCTTAGCACTTGGCATATATTGCCTGTAATTCTCTCAACAAGCCTGTGATAGAGTTACTATCCTTACTTCAGAGATGAGGAAAAGGAGAGGGTTAGAGTAACTGACCCAAAGTTGCCTGAGGGTATGTGGGTAAGTTACTTTAAGTTAATGAGTTACTTTAATAGGCCCAGCATCAAACTCAAGTAGTCCAGTTCCAGAGCCCATGCTCTTAACCACCAAGGTCCAGAACATGAAGCATGGCAGCTAAAAGACAGACTTGTAATAATTCATAACAGAACACAATCTGAAATATATGTATATATGTAAACCTGAATTCCAATACTGTGGCCACCTGATGCGAAGAGCTAACTCATTGGAAAAAAAACTCTGATGCTGGGAAAGATTGAGGGCAGGAGGAGAAGGGGGCAACTGAGGGTGAGGAGGTTGGATGGCATCACTGACTCAATAGACATGAGTTTGAGTAAACTCTGGGAGACGTGGAGGAGAGGGAAGCCTGGTGTGCTGCAGTCCATGGGATTGCAAAGAGTCAGACACAACTGAGCAACTGAACAACAATGTGTGTCAATAAAGAAGAGGGACAATGCCCATAACTCCCATCTTGTTCAACTGTATTTCGGTTCTGTCTATAGCTTAGGGCATGACTGGGGTAGAGCAGAAGTGCATGTTGGGGCCGAATTATGAGGCAGGTAGAGTGAATGACAGGGAGGCCTGGTGTGCTGCAGTCCATGGGATTGCAAAGAGTTGGACATGACCTGGCAACTGAAAAGCAACAAGAATAAGGAACTTGAACTTTATGACAACTGGGAGTCCTTGAAATAGGTTTTCAGTAGTATTTACCACATCCCAATTTAGTTTTAGAGTGGTTCCCTGGTGGTTCAGCAGTAAAAGAAAATCTTCCTGCAATGCAGGAGACTTGGGTTCAATCCCTGGCCAGGGAGATCCCCTGGAAAAGGAAATGGCCACTCCAGTATTCCTACCTGGGAAATCTATGGACAGAGGAGCCTGGTGGGCTACAGTCCCTGAGATCATGAGAGTCAAACACGACTTAGCAACAAATAAACAATGAATGGGGAGGTGGAGACTTTAGGATAAAGACCCCAAATAGGCAGGAACAATCAATTTGGGAGCAGGGCCATTCTGAATGTTGTTTATAAGGTAAAATTGACTGGTTTGATGGCTGAATAGTTGAGAGACAAAGGAAGCGATATCCATAGTTATTACATGTTCATATATACATCACAGTTATTACAGGTTTACATCCTACTCACTTCACCAAACATTTTATTCTGTTACTATTACAACATTAATTAATATTATAATCTTAATATTTATGTTATGATATTTAATGAAAAACTCATTTCATTTGTATTCCTCTTGTGATGTCAGGATGGCTGAAATAAAGCTAACTGATCATGTACAAAGTGGAGACAAACTTCAGCAGGCACAGATACAGCTCAGAGTCTTGGGGAAGGCAAGAGCTGGGCACAGATAAGCACATTTCTATTATATTAGAAGTCAACTCATGAATTGGTGGGCTGCTGAAGTAAAGCCACCTAAGACTTTATATATCCTGGCTTTAGCCACTCAACCTTTTAATTTTTCCTTTGAGAGCTTAGTGTAAATAATGAAATATGTTTTTGACTTTGGATGTTATAGAAATGAAAGTCTAATTTTTAATTAATGAGTACGTCAACTGTTATTGCTACCATGCCAAAGTCTACAGTATAGCTCCACAGAGACCAGGGAAAAAGAAAGAGATGCAAAAGTAATGTCCCTATTTGGATAATGGTATCATCCGAAGTGAAACATTCAAGCAGTCATGGGATTTAGGAGGATGAAGGGTTATCCTCCTTGGGCTCAGGACAGCGAGGTGGTTTAGTCACTAAGTGGTGTCCGACTCCTGCAACCCCATGGACTGCAGCCCGCCAGGCTCCTTTGTCCATGGGATTCTCCAGACAAGAGTATTGGAATGGGCTGCCATTTCTTTCTCCAGAGTTGGATCTTTCTGACCCAGGGATCAAACACAGGTCTCCTGCATTGCAGGCAGATTCTTTACAGACTTAGCTAAGAGAGAAGCCCTACAGGATAACTTGTTGATGAGCAAATCTATAACAAGCAAGATCAAATTCTAATGATGAATAATCTATTTTGTTTGGGGCAATCATTTCTTCTTCCTTCTAACACTCTTAGTACCTATGCAGTTTAAAGTTAATACTCTTGTCACTAAATTATGTATCAAACTCAAGCAGTGTTGACCCAACTCTCGGGGGGGGGGGGTTATGTTATCTATCCTGATTATTCCAATGTTGTCATGTAAATAAATATTTCTAAATTTCATTGTGTGGACACATGGCCCCAAAGAGATTTTCTACTTTTGCTCCACCAGAGAGCAATATAGATGAAGAGTCAGGTGAGTCCCAAGGAAGAATCTGTGGTTTCCATTAGGGGTAAAACAGTGTGGAAGTATTGATGACTAGCTTCCTGGAGGAAATGGAACCTACTCTTTAGGGTTTCAAGTTCAATTCATGTTTAATTATCTACAAAACTGTAAGGCTAAGGAGCTTGCTCTAAATAAAATTAAACTACCTGATTTGAATCCCAAGTGTGATGCATTCTAAGAAAGAATCCTTGACAAAGTCCCTTAACTTTTCTTTATGTCTTTGACAAAACGAGGCTAAGAGCATGCAGTCATCATGGAGTTTCTGTGAAAAATACATGCAATAAAGCATGAAAAGCAATTTACACAGTGTCTGGCCCATGGCAAATGTCTCCTACATGTTATCCAGTTTTGCCAAGCACTTGAAATGCTAAATGGCATTTTCAAAGTTGTCTTCAATCCTGAAACACCTGAAAAGTTTAACATTTACTTTAACATTTTATTGACTGACAAATTTTCTAAAACGTACATGGAAAAATAAAAATTTCACAAAGACCTAAGTGAAGTTTGCAAAAGAAGAGCAAAGGGAGGATTGTTCCTATGAGACATGAAGACAGAATTATAGTAATAAAAGTGATGGATTTAAATAGCAACGGTCAAACAGACTAAAGGGAAATAATTAAAAGAATCTTGATAAAGAATATCAAGAGTTAAAAATCTATCCCAGTCATATGTAGCAACTTAGTATATGCTGGAGATGGTACCACTAACCAATGAAGAAAAAACAAATTATATAATAGATGGTGCTGGGCAAACTGACTCTAGTTTTAAAGAACCCGCCTGCCAATGCAAGAGACACAGGAGATGTGGCTTTGCTCCCTGTGTCAGGAAGATCCCCTGGAGGAGGGCATGGCAGTCTCCTTCAGTATTCTTCCCTGAAGAAGCCCCTGGACAGTGGATCCTGGTGGGCTACAGTCCATAGAGTCACAAAGAGTCGGATATAACTGAAGTGACTTACCACACACGTACACACCCTGGGAAAACTGGGTCACTATATGGGGAAAAATAATGTTAAAGTTCTGCCTTTCACAAGATGCATCAAGGGCTTACATATAAAAGAAAAAAAATATTGTATAGCCAATAGGTCATAGTAGCAGAGAATTATACCCTGTGGTTGAGAGATTCTTGTTAAATATGACCCCAAATGTATAAACGATAAGGTTTTGGGAAAAGTATGAAATTTTATATCAAAATTATAGGTTTTCATTGAAAAATTGATACCACAGACAAGGCCAACAAATGAGCTATATCTGGGGATACAGTGGTACTTGCAGTAACAAAATGTGATAGCATCCTTGCTTTGTTCTGTTCTTAGGGGGAAGTGTTCAGTTTCTGATCATTTAGTATGATTCAAGCCTTGGTTGTTTTGTTTTCTGTAGATATTCCTTATCAAGTTGAAGAATCTTTCTTCTATTATTCTCAGTTTGCAAAGAGTTTTTATCACCATGAGGTGTTGGATTTTGTCAAATACGTTTCCTGCATTAATTGATGTAGTCATGTGATTTTTCTTCTTTACTTGCTGATTACTGGATTACATTAATTACTTTTGGGACCAGTCTTGCATACCCGGGATAAATCCTACTTGGTCGTATAGTTTCAGTTTTCATTTACATTGCTAGATTTTGTTTGGTATTTTTTTTTTTTTGAGGAAATTTTCATTTATGTTCATGAGAGATATTGTGCTACAGTTTTCCTTTCTTCCAATATCTTATCTGGGTTTCTTACTGGGAAAATGCTAAACTCATAGAATGAGTTAGGAAATGTCCCCTCTGCCTCTGTTCTCTGCAAAAGTCTGTTTTATATACACAGTACTAGTATCTGGTAGAATTCACCTGTAAAACCAGCTTGGATTGGTGATGGTATTTGAATGTCTATCAATTATTGAATTTTTGACTGATATTTCCTCAAACAAAAACAAATCTATAGCTACAGAGAACAGAGTAGCAGTTACCAGCGGGGGAGGAGTGGCCAGGAGGACAACTGGGTAAAGGGAATCCACCATGTGGTGACGAATTTAAAATAAAATCTTGGTGACAAGCATGCTGCAGTGTCTGCTATGCTGTGCTGTGTTTAGTCCCTCAGTTCTGTCTGACTCTGCAACCTGTGGACTGTAGCCCATGAGGCTCCCTGTCTATGGGGATTCTGCAGGCAAGAATGCTGGAGTGGGTTGCTATGCCCTCCTCCAGGGGATATTCCCAAACCAGGGATCAAATCCAGGTCTCCCTCACTGCAGGCAGATTCTTTACTTCCTGAGTCCCCAGGGAAGCCTATTGTAGTGTCTAAAGAAGTTGAAATAAAGTATTGTAACATAAAACTTATATAATGGTATAAATCAATGTTACCACAAAAAAAAAAAAAAAAGTTTTGGTATTTTGAGTCCTTCAAAGGTTTGGTTAGCTTATGCCAAAATTTCTGGACTTCTGATTTTTCAAATTCTCCTTTATCATTCGATATCAAATGTAGCAGTCATCCAAGCTACCAGTACTCTACTTATATCCCTGATCTCTTGTTTATTATTTGCGGCTTCTTTTTTCATATTTAGCTTGTCCAGATTCATCTCACTTTTATTACTCTTTTGAAACAGTCTTATTTTTGTTGTTGCTGCATTGATTTTCTCTATTATTTTCCATTTTTAAAGTTATTAATTTATTCTGTGGCTTTTATTCATTACTTTATTCTTGTTTTAGACTTAATTTGCTCTTACTTCTCTACTTTCCAGAGATGGAAGTATTCTTAGTGATTTTATACCTTTCTTTTCTTGTAAAATACAGAGTTAGTGTTAGAAATTTAACTCAACATGGTTTTCACTGATTCCCACAAATTAATTGGATGTATTTCCATTTTTATTTAGTTCAAAATGTGTTTAAAATTTTCCCTTGTGACTTTGTCCTTGACCAATGTCTTATGTACAAGGATGCTGTTTAACCTCAAAATATCTAGGCATTTCCCCTTTGTTTTTCAGTTATTGATTTCTTATTTAAATCTATTGTAGTCCAAGAGAATGCTTTGTATCAGTTCAGTTCAGTTCAATCGTTCAATCATGTCCAGCTCTTTACAACCCCATGGACTGAAGCACACCAGGCTTCCCTGTCCACATCTGGAGGTTGCTCAAACTCATGTCAGTCAAGCCAGTGATGCCATAGAACCATTCATCCTCTGTCGTCCCCTTCTCCTATATTCAGTCTTTCCCAGCATCAGAGTCTTTTCCAATAGGTCAGTTCTTTGCATCAAATGGCCAAAGTATTGGAGTTTCAGCTTCAGCATCAGTTCTTCCAATGAATATTCAAGACCAATTTCCTTTAGGATTGACTGGTTTAATCTCACTGCAGTCCAAGGAACTCTCAAGAGTCTTCTCTTACAGCATAGTTCAAAAGCACCAATCTTTTAGCATTCAGCTTTGTTTACATTCCAACTCTCACATTCGTACATGACTACTGGAAAAGCCATATCTTTGACTATATGGAACTTTGTCAGCAAAGTAATGTCTATTCTTTTCAATATGCTGTCTAGGTTGGTCATAGCTTTTCATCCATGGAGCAAGTGTCTTGATTTCATGGCTGAAGTGAAGTGACTTGAAGTGACTGAAGTGACTTGATTTCAAGTCACCCTCTGCAGTGATTTTGGAGCCCCTCAAAAAAGTTTCCCCTTGTTTCCATTGTTTGCCTATTTGCCATGAAGTGATGGGACTGGATGCCATGATCTTTGTTTTTAGAATGTTCAATTTTAAGCCATCTTTTTCACTCACCTCTTTCACTTTCATCAAGAGGCTATTTACTTTTTTCTTTTCTTTTTTTTTAATTTTTATTTTTACTTTATTTTGCTTTACAGTACTGTATTGGTTTTGCCATACATTGACGTGAATCAGCCATGGGTGAACATGAGTTTCCAATCCTGAACCCCCCCTCCCACCTGCCACCCCATATCATCTCTCTGGATCATCCCTGTGCACCAGCCCCAAGCATCCTGTATCCTGTATAGAACATAGACTGGTGATTCATTGCTTACCTGATAGTATACATGTTTCAATGACATTCTCCCAAATCATCCCACCCTCTCCCTCTCCCACAGAGTTTAAAAGTCTGTTCTGTACATCTGTGTCTCTTTTGCTGTCTCGCATACAGGGTTATCATTACCATCTTTCTAAATTCGATATATATGTGTTAGTATACTGCATTGGTGTTTTTCTTTCTGGCTTACTTCACTCTGTATAATTGGCTCGTTTCATCTACCTCATTAGAACTGATTCAAATGTATTCTTTTTAATGACTGAGTAATACTCCATTGTGTATATGTACCACAGCTTTCTTATTCATTCATCTGCTGATGGACATCTAGGTTGCTTCCATGTCCTGGCTATTATAAACAGTGCTGTGATGAACATTGGGGTACACGTGTCTCTTTCAATTCTGGTTTCCTCGGTGTGTATGCCCAGCAGTNCATGCAGTATTTTTCTAGACTAAGATTGGTTGATATCATATCCCTGCTTAACCATAAGAGAAACACAGTAAATTAAATAAATAAGTAAAACAAAACAAAGAAACAAACAAAAAATGGAGAAGGAAATGGCAACCTACTCCAATATTCTTGCCTAGAGAATCCTGTGTACAGAGGATCCTGGCGGGCTGCTGTCCATAGGGTCACATCGAGTCGGACACGACTGAAGCAACTTACCATGCATCCATGCTTTGGAGAAGGCAGCGGCAACCCACTTCATTATTCTTGCCTGGAGAATCCCAGGGACGGAGGAGCCTGGTAAGCTGCCATCAGTGGGGTTGCACAGGGTCGGACACGACTGAAGTGACTTAGCAGCAGCAGCAGCAAAACAAAGATACGCCATTTAATGATGCAACACACAGTTCCAGATTCTAAGTGCTTTGCATACTTTAATCCTCACAACTTCTTGGGAAATCTATGATATGGTCATTTTATAAAGGGAAAGGGGAACCTGAGATTTTGAGAGATTTGTATAGTTTTCTTAAGTTCACAAGGATAACAGGTGGCAGAAGAGGAATTGGAACCCAAGCCTGTGTGCTGCTATAACTTTGCTCCTTATCAGTCTATTAATTCTATCCAAATGGTAATATTTTCCTAGTAATAATAAATCTGCTGCTGCTGCTGCTGCTCTGTATCACTTCAGTTGTGTCTGACTCTTTATGAACCTATTGACTATAACCTGCCAGGCTACTCTGTCCATGGAATTCTACAGACAAGAATACTGGAATGGGTTGTCATTTCCTCCTTCAAGGGATCTTCTCAATTCAGTGATTGAACCCAGGTCTCTGATGTCTCTTGCACTGGCAGGAGTGTTCTTTACCTTTAGTGCCACTGGGAAGCCCAGTAAAACTGAGATTTAGATTAAAAGGGATCTCTCGGAGGAGCCTGGTGGGCTGCCGTCTATGGGATTGCACAGAGTCAGACACGACTGAAGTGACTTAGCAGCAGCAGCAGCAGCATGGACTATGGTTTCCTAGGTGCCCTGAGCTCTCACTGGACCTAAAAAAAATCATTTAAAATTCAGAATGATCCTCTAAAATCATTATTATCTTTTATTGTGTTTTTTTTTTATTAATTTATTTTAATTGGAGGCTAATTATATTACAATATTGTGGTGGTTTGTGCCACATACAGACATGAATCATCTGAGATTTAGATTAAAAGGGATCTCTCGGAGGAGCCTGGTGGGCTGCCGTCTATGGGATTGCACAGAGTCAGACACGACTGAAGTGACTTAGCAGCAGCAGCAGCAGCATGGACTATGGTTTCCTAGGTGCCCTGAGCTCTCACTGGACCTAAAAAAAATCATTTAAAATTCAGAATGATCCTCTAAAATCATTATTATCTTTTATTGTGTTTTTTTTTTATTAATTTATTTTAATTGGAGGCTAATTATATTACAATATTGTGGTGGTTTGTGCCACATACAGACATGAATCAGCCACGAGTGCACATGTGCCCCCATCCTGAACCCCCTCCCACTTCCCTCCCCACCGCATCCCTCTGGGTTGTCCCAGTGCACCAGCTTTGAGTGCCCTTCCTCATGCATTGAACTTACACTGGTCATCTAGTTGACATTTGGTAATATACATGTTTCAGTGATGTTCTCTCAAATCATCCCACCCTCACTGTCTCCCACAGAGTCCAAAAGTATGTTCTTTACACCTGTGTCTCTTTTGCTATCTTGCATATAGGGTCATTGTCACCATCTTTCTAAATTCTATATATATGCATTAATATACTGTATTGGTATTTTTTTTTTCTGACCTACTTCACTCTGTATAATAGGCTACATTTTCATCCACCTAATTATAATTGACTCAAATGTGTCCCTTTTTACTACTGAGCAATATTCCATTGTGTATATGTACCACGATTTCTTACCCATTTGTCTCTTGACGGACATCTAGTTTGCTTCCATTTCCTAGCTATTGTAAACTGTTATGAATGAATATTTGGGTCCATATGTCTCTTTCAGTTCTGCTTTCCTTGGTGTGTATGCTCAGTAGTGGGATTGATGGGTCTTATGGCAGTTCTATTTCCAGTTTTTTAAGGAATTTCCACACTGTTCTCCAAGGAGGGTGTACTAGTTTGCATTCCCAACAACAGTGTAAGAGGGTTCCCTTTTCTCCACACCCTCTCCAGCATTTATTGTTTTCAGTAAAGTCATTATTATTTTATAAATACAAAACTGAGAAACAATGAGAATGAAGATATATCACTCATGAGAGAACTGGAAGAATCAGATACCTTAACAAATCTGTATGTTGTTACACTGAACCACTCTGACTTGACACATGGGACTAGGAAAGTCCACAGTTATCACAGTTATAAGACAAAGTTACTTGCTTGAACTCTCAATTCTTGGAAAATCTGAACCTAAAATGCACTTTTCTTCAAGTGTTAGTTAATTTTCTCTTTTTTCCCCACACCAGCAGTGTTGATCATAAAAAGTCAATACGCCTGGTATGGCTCTGTTTATTATAACTAGCACTTCGAATCTCATTGTCTCATTTATGCATACTGTCTATACAAGTGTAATAAGTGTTTGCTGTGAGTGTTATACAAGTTGCTAACATCAAGCAGTTTTTGGTAAACTGTCTAAGAGCAAAAGAAAACTATGCCTGGGCTCTGATATAAGATTGAAGTCCAGCGTAGGTCCCGCACCACCAACAGAGACATTGATAGCAAAAGATGACTTTTTCCCTCTGAGTTCAGACTCAGCTCTTAGACTCAGCAAAAGAGAAAAGGGGATGAAATGATTCTGTAGCACCTTTTGAAAGGGGAGCAGTATTTCTCTCTTTGGATTTTTTTGAAGCATCGAAAAGATTCTTAGACATATAAGGGTGACAGGGTCAGTCTGTGGAACTCCCACGATTGCTTCAGTCTTCTGCACATCTCATAAGTAGGGTTTCTCTCAGAAACTAAGTAGAATGCAAAACAAGCTCAGCAGTCCAGTAAGCTGTCATGGAGGTGAGTTGGCTTCATCCTCAGGGACCAGAGCCTGGGGAGGCTACTGACTCAGCCAGTAAAGAATCTACCTGCAAAGCAGGAGATGGAAGAGGTATGAGTTCAATCCCTGGGTGGGGAAGGTCCCCTTGAGAAGAAAGTGGCAACCCCCTCGAGTAATCTTGCCTGGAGAATCCCATGGACAGAGGAGCCTGGTGGGCTACCGTGCGTGGGGTCACAAAAGTCGGACAGGACTGAACGACTAAGCACACGCACACACACGCAGTGAGGAAAGCTGAGGGTCAGGACACCTGGATGGTTTTCATATTCTAACACAGTCTTCTCAAAAGGGGATTTGTACCTTGGATGTCTTGTAATTCACATTTCTGAATTCACCTGCTCACTAAGATTTATTTGCAACCTCAAATCCAGAATCGCAGCACTTTTGCAGTCCTTTGTGGACATGTGCAGAATGGTGTGAAAAAAATGGAGTCATCCCACATGGGTGTTCCCAGCTGAGCTTGAACAAGGTGACACTCTGCCTTCCAATCTCAGATGTCATACTGCAAACACATGTACTTTATCACGGTCTATTCAGTGACACATTTTTCTCATTATTATGGTGTATGGGGTGGGGTGGGGGTTGGTTAGTTAGTGATTTTTGTGTTTAAAATGGCCCCTAAGCATAGTGGTCAGGAAGATCTTTTTTGTACAGTTCTACTGTGTATTCTTGCCACCTCTTCTCAACATCTTCTGCTTCTGTTAGGTCCATACAATTTCTGTCCTTTATCGAGCCTATCTTTGCATAAAATGTTCCCTTGGTATCTCTAATTTTCTTGAAGAGATCTCTAGTCTTTCCCATTCTGTTGCTTTCTTCTATTTCTTTGCATTGATCACTGAGGAAGGCTTTCTTATCTCTCCTTGCTATTCTTTGGAACTCTGCATTCAGATGCTTATATCTTTCCTTATCTCCTTTGCTTTTTGCTTCTCATCTTTTCACAGCTATTTGTAAGGCCTCTCCAGACAGCATTTTGCTTTTTTCATTTCTTTTCTTTTTTTTTTTAATTTAAATGTATTTATTTTAATTGGAGGCTAATTACTCTACAATATTGTATTGGTTCTGCCACACATCAACATTAATCCGCCATCGGCATACACATGTTCCCTATCCTGAACCCCCCTCCCACCTCCCTCCCTGTAGCATCCCTCCGGGTCATCTCAGTGCACCAACCCCAAGGATCCCGTATAGAACCTGGACTGGCAATTCATTTCTTATATATTTTACATGTTTCCATGACATCCCCCCAAATCATCCTACCCTCTCCCTCTCCCACAGAGTCCAAAAGACTGTTCTATACATCTGTGTCTCTTTTGCTGTCTCACATACAGGGTTATCATTACCATCTTTCTAAATTCCATATATATGCATTAGTATACTGTATTGGTGTTTTTCTTCATGGTTTACTTCATTCTGTATAATAACCTCCAGTTTCATCCACCTCATTAGAACTGATTCAAATGTATTCTTTTTAATTGCTGAGTAATACTCCATTGTGTATATGACCATACAGGGATGGTCTTGATCCTGTTTCCTGTACAATGTCATGAACCTCCATCCATAGCTCATCTGGCACTCTATCTATCAGACCTAGTCTCTTAAACCTATTTCTCACTTTCACTATATAATCACAAGGGATTTGATTTAGGTCATACCTAAATGGCCTAGTGATTTTCCATACTTTCTTCAATTTAAGTCTGAATTTGGCAATTAGGAGTCCATGATCTGAGCCACATCAGCTCCCAGCTTTGTTCTTGCTGACTGTATAGAGCTTCTCCATCTTTGGCTGCAAAGAATATAATCAATATGATTTTGGTGTTGACCATCTCATGATGTCCATGAAAGAGGAGAGTGAAAAAGTTGGCTTAAAGCTCAACATTCAGAAAATGAATATCATGGCATGTTGTCCCATCACTTCATGGGAAATAGATGGGGAAACAGTAGAAACAGTGTCAGATTTTTTCTTTTGGGGCTCCAAAATCACTGCTGATGGTGATTGCAGCCAGAAATTAAAAGACGCTTACTCCTTAAAAGGAAAGTTATGACCAATCTAGATAGCATATTAAAAAGCCGAGACATTACTTTGCCAACAAAGCCTGTCTAGTCAAGGCTATGGTTTTTCCTGTGGTCATGTATGGATGTGAGAGTTGGACTGTGAAGAAAGCTGAGCGCTGAAGAATTGATGCTTTTGAACTGTGGTGTTGAAGAAGACTCTTGAGAGTCTCTTGGACTGCAAAGAGATCCAACCAGTCCATTCTGAAGGAGACCAGTCCTGAGTGTTCATTGGAAAGAATGATGCTAAAGCTGAAACTCCAATACTTTGGGCACCTCCTGTGAAGAGTTGACGCATTGGAAAAGACCCTGATGCTGGGAGCGATTGGGGGCAGGAGGAGAAGGGGATGACTGAGGATGAGATGGCTGGATGGTGTCACTGACTCGATGAACATGAGTTTGAGTAAACTCCAGGAGTTGGTGATGGATAGGGAGGCCTGGCGTGCTGTGATTCATGGGGTCACAAAGAGTCGGACACAACTGAGCGACTGAACTGAACTGAACTGAAGCATAGTGGTAAAATGCTCTCTAGTGTTTCTAAGGCATAAGAATGTGCATGTGTTAGATAAGCTTCATTCAGCATGAGTTAAGGTGTTATTATCTGTGAATTCAGCAGTAATGAAGCAATAATACATATTAAATCAAGTACACAAGTTACCTAAGGTGTCTTTAAATAAAAACACACATACGCCAAGGTTATGCATAGATTGATTAACCAAACTTGAACTCCCTGAAGGAAAATCTCAAGTTTTTGCAACACCATTCTGCTCTTTTTTTGGGTAACTTGCTCACATATTGAATTAATCACTGAATGTCATCATCCTTGTCTCTAAAGTGACAATACCTACTCACATAGTGAGGTGTTTCTGAGGGAACAAAGAGAGGAGCACTTTGAAGCATATAAGGGCTTCCCTGGTGGCTCTGATGGTAAAGAGGCCACCTGCAATGTGAGAGACCTTGGCTTCATCCCTGGGTGGGACAATCCCCTAGAGAACAGCATGGCAGCCCACTCAAGTATTTGCCTAGAGAATCCCACAGACAGACTAGCCTGGCAGCCTACTGTTGTGGGGTTGCAAAGAGTTGGACACGATTGAGCAACTTTCATATTGAAGCCTATAAACAACCTTCCCAATATGAATGAGGCATCCTCACAATCATTGTTGCTGCCTGTTGCTGACAAATTGTGAGGGTTACCTCTGCTACTGCAGCTGCATCTGTCAGAAGAGACACAAAGAGAGAAAAACGTATTTGATATGCCCCCCACCTTCATTACCCACTAATAATGAAAAAATAATGACCTCTTTCCCCGCGTTGGTGAATATTTTTCCTGTCAACTCTGATATGCTCATAATGTGGGCAGACAGATTATTTATGACCAGGGAAATTAAATATTATTTCATTTCTCCTAATACAATCTGTGGCGTCTCCCAGCTCCCAATTCCTTCCCATTAAGGTTATTGTCTTTTCTGCTCCAATTGGCCGCGTGCTGTTGGGTTGTAACAGCACTGGCAGGATGCTCAGAGCATAATGGTGGTGGAAGAAATGGTGCAATTTGCAAGACTGCCTTTCCCGTCTCTCCTAAATGAAGACATTTGGTCCCTGCGAGTCAAAACCCATTTTGATGAGTCTAGATGCATTTGGACTAATGGGAAAGGACACTGACGGCTGTAATGGGTTTCCTGAACTGGGTTTTCTTTCTCAGAATCACAGAATTTCAGAATTGGGAGGGTCATTTAAGGCCATCTGTTTCAAGTCTCTAATTTCGCATATGAGGAAGCTGAGAGCTGGGGGCTTACATAATGAAGTCTCTGGTGAGAGAGCACATTTTTCATTGTCAAACCCCATTCCAGTAATTATTCTGGATTTTGATATATATGTGTTTCAGGGGCCCATGCTTTTTCTAAGCACAGGGAGATACAATTCCATTGTGTGAGGCCCAGAGACAGGAATGTTTTCTTCGTGACTGGGTGCCTTTGATTATTCCATTCCTTAGGGCATTCACGGATGGGTTGGGGTTTTGTTGGGTCTGCATGGCAGTTCAACTTTTCCCTCTGCTTTATTTAGCTTCCCTCCCTCACTTTCAAAAGTGTTTACCCCACTCAGCATATGCTCCAGGAGAATTTAACCTGTGGCCCAGATAAGGTGAAATGTAAGGTCCTTCCTTCCTTATTCTTTTATTTATTTCACGCCTCAGTGTTCCAAAGTAGATGAAGGTCTAGTATGTAAGATACAGTCCCTGCCAGCTTAGAGATCATAGCATGATAATAAAGATGGACAAGTAGGAACAATATCGTTAAGCCACAGTTTAATCCAGACCACTCTACCTTTTGACTGTACTATGGCACTATGGCCTTTGCTTGATTCCATTTCTCATCTTGCTCCCATTTGTCACTCAAATCAAAACCCAAATCTGATTATGTCACTCTCTGGGTTAAGGTCTTTCAGTTAAGCACCACTGCAGTCCAATGAAAGTCTGGTGTCTTATTTAGTCCTGCCTATTTCCCCAATATGGTTTCTTTCTAATTTATTATTCCTTAGTAACACTGAACTGTTTTCATTTTCTTAAAACCATATATTATTCCCCATCTCAAAGTCTCCATACCTGCTTTTTCTTCCACCTAGGACATCCTTCCTCTGCCTTCTCTGAGTGGCTGACACACTCTCATCCTTGACACATTTATCTCCTTAAGGTTTCCAATTGAGTTTTTAGGTTCTATACTACAAACTCTGGACTTCTCTGGTGGCCCAGAGGTAAAGAATCCACCTGCCAATGCAAGAGATGTGAGTTGATCCCTGGATCTGAAAAGGAACTCCAGTATTCCTGCCTGGGAAATCCCATGGACAGAGAAATCTGGCAGGATACAGTCCATGGGGTCACAAAGAGTCAGACATGATTTAGTGACTAAACAACAACAAAAACATACTACAAACCCTAGGCGATGCTAATCACATTGCTAGTCATTATTTATTTGTATATTTATTATAATTATTAAATTGGATTTTTCAATAAAGAATGTGACAAAGAATGGCTTTTTCTAATTTACACAGAGGTCCCAGACAGTCTTTGGGAATGTAGAGGGAGTTGCCCTCCTCAACTACCTTCGTTGACCACTGGCTATAACTCAATCCCTTCATAGTACATATTGTTGTTTGAGTTGTTTATTCACTTGCTTCTTTACTTTATTGTTTGTCTATTGTATTACATTATAAGCACTTCATGGTTAGAAAGATAATTTTTTTTTTCATCCACAAGTATACTGTCTGCCTTGCAAAGTGCCTGCCAGATACAAGTGCTCAACAAATTTTGCTGCAAAAAATTATTATTGAGTAAGTTAAGGAAAATGAATGGGAGCTGGCATTTGAGCTGAAGTAAGCATAGGATTTAAATACTGCTCCAAAGAGAAGCATTTTTGGTGGTGACAGAGGAAAATCCCTTATCTGTGAAATGGGACAAAAACACCTATGTTAAAGGAATATGCTCACAAATGTAAAGTGCTAACAAAATATTTGACATGAAAATGCTCAAAAGGCATTTCTCTTTGCGTTGTTCTCTCCTATGGTAAATGTATTTGAAAAGACCCTGATGCTGGGAAAGACTGAGGGCAGGAGGAGAAGAGGCCAACAGAAGATGAGATGGTTGGATGGCATCACCGACTCGATGGACATGAGTTTGAGCAAGCTCCAGGAGTTGGTGATGGACAAGGAGGCCTGGTGTGCTGTAGTCCATGAGGTCTCAAAGAGTTGGGCACAACTGAGTGACTGAAATGACTGGTGGTTAACATATAATGGAGATACTGCTTTCACTGATTGCTTTAAAAGTACACAAATAAAAAATACAAAAGTCAGAAGTCTATAATTAGCTTGTCTGGTTTGGGGACTTCTCTGGAATAATTTAGATTTTACAACTTGTGGGTTATCTAGACACCTGGTGATTTATGTTTATATTAAAGCAGTGAAAAAATAGACTTTTCAGAAAACTGCACATATTACACAGCCCAGGATTCTGGGAAGGTGACTGAAAATAGTACCAGTGTTTTTCTTCTTGCAGAATTTTGCTCTCCACACCACTGCCATCATCTGCTGAACAAATGCCCCTGGGAGGCCAAAGGAAGTTGGACAAATTCTACATCACCAACATCAGTGCTCTCTTTAAACTGCACAACCAAAGGAAGAATGTTCAATGGCAAGTTTTCAGCAATTCCCCCTTTACATCTGCAGACCTAGGAAGGCATTGGTACCTCAAAAACACTTTTGAAACATCCTCTGTGTTAAGAAGAAAAACATTACGACTTTAAAATTCTCAAGCTCATGGTGAGGACTAAGTTGAGGTCACTTGTTATTTTCTTCCAAATAACTGATTGCCCTTCTATTTCTAACTCTTTTTTTAGGTCAATGGATTTCTTTTCATATTAAATATATTCTCTTAAGAGAGTGTCACTTCCAAAGAACAAAACACACACACATACACACACACACACACAAGAAAAATCACCCAACATCTTAACATCTTCCATCTTTTCACAAGAAAATAAAGTGCTATTGGCAAAGCTTTGGGTTGCAAAATGATTTGGGTATTAGAGAAAATGTGGGTGGCAGAATGAAAAACAAACAGAAATTTAAAAGTTATTAAATCACCTCCCCCTTGCATCAGATGGTATTTCAGTTCAGTTCAGTCGCTCAGTCGTGTCCGACTCTTTGCGACCCCATGAATCACAGTATGCCAGGCCTCCCTGCCCATCATCAACTCCCAGAGTTCACTCAGACTCACGTCCATTGAGTCCGTGATGCCATCCAGCCATCTCATCCTCGGTCGTCCCCTTCTCCTCCTGGCCCCAATCCCTCCCAGCATCAGGGTCTTTTCCAATGAGGCAACTCTTCGCATGAGGTGGCCAAAGTACCGGAGCTTCAGTTTTAGTATCATTCCTTCCAAAGAAATCCCAGGGTTGATCTCCTTCAGAATGGACTGGTTGGATCTCCTTGCAGTCCAAGGGACTCTCCAGAGTCTTCTCCAACACCACAGTTCAAAAGCATCAATTCTTCTGTGCTCAGCCTTCTTCACAGTCTCACAGTATGCCAGGCCTCCCTGCCCATCATCAACTCCCAGAGTTCACTCAGACTCACGTCCATTGAGTCCGTGATGCCATCCAGCCATCTCATCCTCGGTCGTCCCCTTCTCCTCCTGGCCCCAATCCCTCCCAGCATCAGGGTCTTTTCCAATGAGGCAACTCTTCGCATGAGGTGGCCAAAGTACCGGAGCTTCAGTTTTAGTATCATTCCTTCCAAAGAAATCCCAGGGTTGATCTCCTTCAGAATGGACTGGTTGGATCTCCTTGCAGTCCAAGGGACTCTCCAGAGTCTTCTCCACACCACAGTTCAAAAGCATCAATTCTTCTGTGCTCAGCCTTCTTCACAGTCCAACTCTCACATCGATACATGACCACAGGAAAAACCATAGCCTTGACTAGACGGACCTTAGTCGGCAAAGTAATGTCTCTGCTTTTGAATATACTATCTAGGCTGGTCATAACTTTTCTTCCAAGGAGTAAGCGTCTTTGAATTTCATGGCTGCAGTCACCATCTGCAGTGATTTTGGATCCCAAAAAAATAAAGTCTGACACTGTTTCTACTGTTTCCCCATCTATTTCCCATGAAGTGATAGCCTTTTATTTTCATATGATTAGGCCAAATCTCATTTTAAAAGGTTGAAACATAAGAATTTTACTTTTTTACTAAGGCAAAATTTCATGACATGGTTGAATAAGCCTTTTCCCATAGGTAACTTTCTATCTTAGCTTTCTGGCGGATATTCAGGGTCCTAACAAATCATCCGCCTGGAAGCATAGTGCTGTCTGTGGGAACGCGGTACTGTGAAGTTGTAAGTGCCAATTAGGATGTTGTTTTCCTTATGACCCAAATCATCTTCTTCTAGAGACCACACAGTAAGCCTAATTCACCTACTAAATGTGTAAGGGAGATGTAATGAAAAACGGTCAGTTTTTAAATTCAAAATCCCAAGAATTTAATGACACGTCCTGCCTTCTTCCATGGGATAAATTACAAGGAACCCTAACCAAACCTTTTCTCTGGATGAGCTGTCCCTAGGACTCTAGAAACTATTGAGGTCCATATATTTTTCAGAGTCTATTGTACCCACTGACATTGTATGTCTCCTATGGTAACAAAGTGGTTCCTGCTACTTCCTCCTCATCAAATCGTATTAGCATAACAAAATCAATGTGATAACAATAGCAATGGCCCCTGTAGTTCTTGTTGCTGTTTAGTCACTAAATTGTGTCTCTTTGTGACCCCATGGGCTGCAGCATGCCATGCTTCCCTGTCCTTCACTATCTTCTGAAGTTTGCTCAGATTCATTATCCTTTGGGTCGCGATGCCATCCAACCATTTCATCCTATGCCACAAACTCCTCCTTTTGCCTTCAATCTTTCCAAGCATCAGGGTCTTTTCCAATGAGTTGGCTTTTTGCCTCAAGAGGCCAAAGTATTGGAGTTTCAGCTTCAACATCATCTCTTCCAATGAATATTCAGGGTTACTTTCCTTTAGGATTGACTGGTTTGCTGTCCAAGGGATGCTCAAGGGTCTTCTCCAATTCTTTGGCACACAGCCTTCTTTATAGTCCAACTGTCATATCCATACATGACTACTGGAAAAACCATAAGTTTTGACTATATGAACCTTTGTTAACAAAATGGTATCATCAGTGTGATAACAGTAGCAATGGCCACTGTAGCTCTCAGTTCAGTTCAGTCACTCAGTCATGTCCGACTCTTTGAGACCCCATGAATGGCAGCACACCAGGCCTCCCTGTCCATCACCAACACCTGGAGTTCACTCAGACTCACGCCCATCAAGTCAGTGATGCCATCCAGCCATCTCATCCTCTCTCGTCCCCTTCTCCTCCTGCTCCCAATCCCTCCCAGCATCAGAGTCTTTTCCAATGAGTCAACTCTTCGCATGAGGTGGCCAAAGTAGCTACTATCTCTTGAGTGATAATTACCATGTTCCAGGCTCTGTTCTAATAACCTAACGTATACTAATTTAGAAGTCTCTATAACTAAATGTGTGTATGCTCCGTCACTAAGCTGTGTCTGATTCTTTGCAACCCCATGGACTGTAGCCCACCAGGCTCCTCTGTCTGTGGAATTTTCCAGGCAAGAATACTGAAGCAGGTTGCCATTTCCTATTCCAGGAGCTCTTTTCAAACACCGGGATTGAACCACACAGGCCTATTCTTTACCACTGAGCCACTTGATTAGCCCATGACTCCGTGAGTTATATACTATTAGCACTGCAGATGAGGAAATGAAGGCAAAGGATATTAAGGTACTTGCTCAAATTTGCACACCCATTACATGATGAAGTTGAGATATAAAGACAGATAGACTAGCTCAAAGCCTGTATTCCCAACCTCCTTCCTATCCCTCTTGCCCAAGATAAGAGGGCAAATAAGAACAGAGACTGTTTAAAACAATGCAATACCTACTTTTCACATACAAGAGCTATAAAGATGTTAATTCTGATGTTGTGATTCAACATCACATCGCTTTGGCTACCTGGTTGTCACTGACTTTAGTTTTACAGCTACAGAAGAGAAAAGGCTTCTTTGTTTTGCTTTTGCTTTTTGTTTCTATTCATGAAAATCCTTAGATTTCAGTCCATGTTTTGAACTAAGAACTTGGAGATTTGTGCCCTCTGTTATGTTTCTTTATGGTTTAAAAGCACAATTAGGTGTGGATGCCTGACCCTACTGCTCCAGCCCTTCACATTCTTTTATGCCATTACAATGCACTTCTCAAAGCGTTGGCTTTTTTTTTTTTCTTTTTTGATTGGACACTCCATTCTAGGGACACATAGATGATACTTTAATTAGCTTTTCCAGTGCTTCCTGTTGTGGGCCTCCACGCTCCCTTCTCTGGATTCTAACAGAACTACGTCTGCCTTCAGCTCAAACTAGGTAAAGTAATCTGTCATAAAGTTCCCCTTTCTTCTTGGGACCATTGCCCATAATCCACTCCCCAGCACTAATCTCTGTATCAGTCATGGTTTTCTTTGTTGCTAACAGCAGAAAGAGAATGGATAATTTAGGGATAAAAACAATTTATTGGAAAGATATTGGGTAGCTAATGAAATTAACAAAGCACTAATCAATCAGGCTTCTAAAATATGCAGAAACCAAGAGAAAGTAGGCAGCTAGAAATGCAACTGTGGGCTGCACACACTAGAAACTCTGTGCTGCAGCCATTGGAGGGACAGGGATGTTGCCATTTGCTTCTGGATCCTCGGCACACTGCTGTCACAGGATTCTTGGTACTGCTGCCAACATGAATAATCCCTTTGCCATCCCTGCATCTCTGCATCAGTCCCTGAAGTGTCAAAGTCATGGGAGGGACCATCTGATTTACCAACCCTAGGGCAGGGGCAGGGGACCTCGCCCCTTCATTTTTCCATAAAATTAGCAATAGACTTGAATACGGGAGAGTTAAATAAATGGAAAATTTTAGTGGTAAAAAGTAATAAATAAATTTCAAAACTTGCCCACATCAAGAGAAAAATTAGAGTTGAGTAAAAGAAGTTCTTTTAAGAGGTGAAGTTAGTAAAGATATTAAGGCAACCATCCCACAAAACTCTGCACAATAATTTCTCACAATTCATCATAAACCACAGTAATATCCAAGATGAGACTTTCATTCATTCACTGCAAAAGTACTTACTAAGGCCCTCTTTCTAAGCAACACCGTGTTGGGCACCAAGAGCACAGACCCTCACCTCAAGAAACTGACCACATAGTTTATTGGTTTTTGGTGACAGAACAGAGTGAAATCATTGGCTGCCTTCAGTTTTATATACATGAAATTGAAACTCACTATATCTTTTTTTGCTTATAATGCTGGAAAGGGAAATTTATTCATTCTGTACACTTAAATACCAATAGGAAAGACTTTGAGCAAGAAATGCAAGCCCCAAAAGTGGAAGATTGATATTGGGTGTGAAGTTAGAGATTTGGGTGTTAGATCTCTTAAAGGGCTATCCTTGTGGCTCAGCTCATAAAGAATCTACCTGAAATGCGGGAGACTTGGGTTCAATCCCTGGGTTGGGAAGATCCCCTAGGGAAGAGAAAGGCTACCCACTCAGTATTCTGGCCTAGAGAATTCAATGTATTGTATAGTCCAGGGGGGTCGCAAAGAGCCAGACATGGCTGAGCGACTTTCACTTTTTATCTTTTCTGCTCTTAGACCATGGAAAGTCCTTCAGTAGGTTTGTGAAGCTCAGCTTTACCCTCTTGATATATTAAATGGGATAATATTTGAGCCTACTTCTCTGTTTGACAAAACAAGGTAGGATTCTGCCTCAGTTCAGTTCAGTCGCTCAGTTGTGCCCAACTCGTTGCAAAGAAAGAGTTGGATTCTGCCTGGTCTGGGCTTAATTTTGGCCCTCATAATAAACAGACATACTTTTAAGAGCAGCAGGTGACAGATATGACAAAATATTTCACAATCAAACTTCTTTCTCTACCTCAAGCTATCAGAAAATATCCAGATATCACCTCACTTGTTCAAGTGGTTTCACCTTCTAAAATAAAAAACCAAGTCATTCTTATTGTCTACACACACATTTTTAAAAGTCTTAAGTGATCAGTCATAGAGATTCTGTTGTAACTGGATACTTGAATGGTTGAAAGTTGAGTTTTCCCTCCTATTATCTCTTTTGTGGGTAACAAATAGTGAGTTCTGATAAGAGCCAAATTGATTGTAATTTTCTTTGCTGAGGAAGAACACAAATCCCCTATTCCTCATACTCTCATATAAAAGAAAATTTTCTTTTCCCAGGAAGCAAAATTTGGAAATGTTTCTGATTTCTCTGGACCCTTCCTCTCTCATTATCAAGAGAAGTAGATTTCCTAATTGACAGAATTGAAAGAAGAAAATCAGTGTGATCAGTTCAGAACCTTTGTGAATATCCCTTTTCAGTATGTCAAGACAAAGGCTTTATTGAGTCCTAAACTTATAGAATATGCTAGATCTTTAATTTCTAAGGGGCTAGTATACATTTTAGAGACTAAATAATCAGAAAATTTAACTGTGGTCACGGATGAGGTTACCGATTCTAATACAACTTTATCTCTAATATTGTTAATATTTTGCTGTCCATTGATTTCTTTGTCTATTTCTTAATGTGGTCAAACTCAGGAAATAATAGGATGTTACTTATGGGACCTCTGAAAACTCTGAATGTATTCCTTCTCTGGCAGCAGTTTCATTGTGCAAGTCTTAATCTACTCTGATAGCTTTATTATCAGCACATGCTAACCATAATTTCTAGAGAGGCAGAGTTCTCACAGGAACATGGAGACTTGTGTATAAATATTTACTTGTAATGAAAACATTACAGAGTATTTGTTTTTAAATATATGCAATTCATTATTTTAGTACATACAAATCATTCTGACTTCTCAATAATATGTTTTGCTCATCTCCTTTTTTTCCTCTAAAGATAGAAAACCAGCTTTAGTTGTATGACAAATATTAGTGAGTTCTTTTAGGGGAGACATATAGAAGATTTAACTAAAATTCCCCCAGAATCCAATATTTGGGGTTGTTTGAAGAGTAAATTAGACATACTGAAATACCACATTGTGTTGAAAGAGGTCCCCAGGATAGTCCATGTTCTGTGGTCTGTCCAATCAAACAGAAGAAGTTTTTTCTTCTACAGTGATTAGATGATTCCCTAACATATATTCAACCTATAGACACAAGATTATACACAATGTGATGTGATTTTATCATAGTACTATAGTTTAGATTTCACTGAGTATGCTGTGCCTGAATAATAAGAGGGAAATTGGTTTTTAGTGATGTTACTTAAGAAGATTGATGGACTATTTGTACATGGGCAGACTAGTCCTTTAATCCCAGGTCATTCTTGGTAAGAACCCAAACCATATAAAATTAACCTCATCCATTCATTCATTTCTTTATTATCCTTCCATCCATTTATTCATTTAAAAGCAATACTGTCAGCTAACTGATTTCAGACTTTCTTTTTCTAGGTACTAGAAATATACAGGTCAACAAAACAGACAAGAATGTTCAATACTAGTAAGAATGATTGGAAATAAACAAAATGCCTAAGTAAATTTCAGAGAGAAAAAAAAAAAGGAAAGAGGTGTATCCAATGATCAGGGGCAGAAAAGTAGTTTCCATCAAATAGAGTGGTCAGGCAGGGCCATATTGAGAGTAAAGCATCTGAACAAAGCCTGGAAAAGAAAAAGAGGGAGGCTATGCATATGTGCAGGAAAGGGCATTCCAAAGAAGCAAAACAGACTCTAAGGCTCAGCCTGGAGCACTCCTGCAGTCAAAGAAACAGTCAGAGGCTGATTTTATTGGAGTCAGGTGAGAGGGAAGGAAGAAGTAAAGTCAGACAGAAAATGAGAGACCAAGCTATGTGGGACTGTAGGGCCATTACCTTTGAAATTACTCGATGACATGGAAAGGCACTATAGTTTTGAGGCTTGACCTCTGCTTGATGTGACAGAACAGACTGAGAGGCCTGGGTTCAGTCAAGGGTAGAAATAGGGAGACTCCTTAGGAAGCTAACGCAATAGTGCAAATATGTTGGCTTGAACCAGATTGGTACCAGTAGATTAGAACCAGATATGGTAAAATGCATCTGGGCATACTTGAAATGTCAAGACACCAGAGTTTTCTAAAAAGAATAAAATGGAGGCATGTTTGGACTGGAAAATTTGGTCTAAGCATGAATTAGAGATATCAAATATACAGTTGACTATAGAATGTTCGATTTCAGGACAAAAGGTATAGGCTGTGGAAACATGCTTGGGGGTATCCAGCCTATAAGTGGGATTAAAACTAAGATATTGGATGTAATCACCCAGTGAGTAAGTTTAAATAGAAGAAAGCCAAGGATATTGTCTGGGGGTACCAGAAGATTAAGAGGTCACAGAGATAAGGAAATGAAACTGAGAAGAGAAAGCCCATAGTATAAGAGAAAAGAAATCTGGAGAGTGTGTTTGCTTAAAGTAGATAAGGACATTGGGAGAAAATGGAGTATGTCACACAATGCTCATGGATCAGCTGAGATGAGTTCTGAGACTGGGCATTGGATTTAGAGATGTGGAACTTGCTGGTGACTTGACGGGAGCAGTCTTGCTGGAGTTATCTGTGAAAGGCTTATCAGGTTGGGCACAACAGAGAACAGAGGTAGATAAATCGGAGACCATGATTCTACAGCTCCTTCAGGCCCCCTTTCCTTGAGAGTCTGATGTTTCAGTAGTAGGCATCAGTGCTACTTACCAATAAACCTGACGAAATCCCCCTTCAAGCACCCAAAAGAATCACCTCTCCTCCCTGTCTTGAAATTGGGTAAGACTGTTTGTTTTAATTTGGCAAATGAATTGTCAGTGGAAGTGACATGTATCCATTCTGAGCAGAAGCCTTAAGATCCAATGTGTGATTATCCATCTCTTTCTCTCTGCTGCCGTGCCAGTGATGTTCAGTAAAATAGAGACTTCATCAGCATTAGTCAAATATGAACAGAAACGCTTCACAAGTGTGATTTCATATGTGGGTAACTGAAAAATAAACTGTGTTGTTTCAAACCACTGAACTTTGGCGGGGGTCACTGGTTACTGCAAGCTGATCTAGCCCAATGTGACTAAGAAGGTAGCATGTGCTTCAGCCCTGTCTGCTGTGCCTGATGAAACTGTACCTAGACTGACCTGCTCAACACTTACTGGGAACTCACGAGCTCTCCAAAGTATGAGTAGAATCTACGTTTCCAATCAGATTAGCAAACTTGGATTAGTAAGAATTAGTCCTTATCCTACTCTAGAGGTAGGAGTCTCCTCTTCTCTGCAGTGAGATGGTGGGAGATGGTAATAAAGTGGCTTTACTTTGGCTTTACTTTACATGGCTTTACTTCAATGTAGCCGTGGGAATAATAAGATGGGACCTGCACGTTCAATATAGGAGTCCACTGAACCTGCTTTCATTCCACACTGGAATTGGGAAATTAGTACTATGCAGAAGAAGAGCAGTCATAAATAATGGTTGATGATTATTAGCTATTACTTTACTTGCAACGATTATTCTAATGTTTCCGTTATTGTTGCTTTTATTGTTATATATCTAGATGGGCATGATGGCACTGAATGTCAAAGTAAATTTTATTTAACACAAAATTTTACATTCTACCATTTCATATATACCAAGGTATACACGAGAAAGCAAACCTGAATTTAGCGAATATTTGTTAAATGTCTGCTGCATACTGGCCTTATACTCAGAAGACTGATGGTGGCCAAGCCATATTGAGGTTCATTCTTCTACTTTAGCTCCTTGAGGCGTGGAGTCATTCACACAAGAAAGGAAAGCTCTCTATTAACCCCATTTATCTTGAGAGAGGAATGCAATAGAAAGCCATATTTCCCATTTCAACACACTGATGGTGCTTTTCCTATAAGATTATGGCTCCCTAACCATGAACCTGCAACTTGGAAAATTGACTCCATTGGGTTAGGTGATTTGTAAAGGCTGAAATATTGAGAGACAGAGAGAGAGAGATAGATAGATACAGAGAGACAGAATGAGTAGAGAAAAAAACAGAAGAAAAAAAATACCTATCTTTAAAAGAATATGTTTATTCCTCTGAAGTATTTTTTCATGGTCCAAGAGAATGTATGTTGCTTATAATACATTGAATTTAAACAATGGCAGTAATACAAGGAAATTGTGGCTGGTGGAAACTCTGAACAGTATGCCAAATGACTCTGCATTCATTCTTGTCCACCTTTTTCTTCTGTAAATTGCACCCAGACAGACCATGCAATTCCACAAGCCATTGAGGACTGTGAGATATGATATCATTATACTGCTGTATACATAATTCATCCACCATGTCAGTGAAATGATGATAAATGCTGGACTCACTCACAAGGATCATATTACATATTTCATTTCAAGCCTTTTTTTAATAATTTTTATTTTTCAAATTTCCATTATAACTTCCATCAGCTGATCAGACTCATAATCACCAAAAATTACTCAGCTCCCCAAATTAAAGTGGCATAGTAAAATCTGGTTGAAACTGGTACCCAGACTGGTGCTTGTCAGGTTTGTTAATGTACTAATAGAAAAAGGGGTAGTGGAACCAACATTTATGGAGCCTTAGATTCTTCACCTACAAATTGAGAATAGCAAAACTCCCATACAAGGTGTCTAAAGGATGAGTTCTTTAAAAAAAAAAAAAAAAAGAAATTAATAAATAAAATATTTTATTTCCAAAATTCAGTGTCACTAGATACATGAGGCTGGCAGAGATTTTTTTAAACGACAAGCATACATTGAAGAACTATATGCCATAATCTGACCTCTAAGAGTTTTCAACCCAATGTAAGAGACAACCAAGAAAATGACAACTGAGCATTCACTGTGAGCTCTGGAACTGAGGTCAGAAAACTAACTCTGAGAATATCAGGAAAAGAAAACAAATATGGTCTGAGGCTCTCCTAGAAGGTTTCTCTGAAGTGATGGTTTACCTACTGGTTCCTGAAATATGTTTAGAGGATTTCAATGTCTTCACAAAGGGAGCAGCTTATTCAAAGTCATGGATCTTTGAAAGGGACTGCATTAATTTCTTAGGGTTGCTGTAAAACAACAAAATCATTGTGTCATAGTTCAGGAGGCTAGAAATCCAAAATTAAGTTTTTGACAGAGCTGTATTCTTTCCAAAATCTTGAGAGATTCTTCCTTTACCTCTTCCGGCTTCTGGAAGCCCCAGGTACTCCTTGGCCTGTGGCAGTATCACTCTAATCTTGGCCTCCAGTTTTCACACTTCTCTCTTTACCTGGTGTGCCTCTGTCTTTACATGGCATTCTCTTCTGCATGTCTGTCTGTGTCCAAGTTTTCCTCATCAGACAAGGACATCAGTCCTATTAAAGCAGGGTCCATGATCATGACCTCAGCTTGACTTGATTACATCAACAAAGACCCTAATTACTGATCACATTTACAGGCACTGATGGTTAGGACTTCAGTTTCTTCTTTTGGACAGGGACATAAATCAACACATTTTATTCATGGAAAGTTTAGTGTGGGATCTAGGAAGCATGTTGGGAAAGGAGTGGAAAAGGCTGAAGCCAGATGGTGAAGAACCCAAAATGTCATGTGGAGGAGCCCTTAGGCATGTTTCAGCAAGAGAGTGAATAAAGCAGCTTTCTCTTTGTAAAGATAACTCTTAGGGCATTGAAAAAGTGCATCAAATGGGAAGTGACAGCCTTGCATAAAGGCCTTTGAGGTTGTCCAGATGAATAGTAGGGAAGCACAAGGGAGGCCACAGCGAAGAGGAGTTTCTGGATGAGGTGACAATTGATCCTGTGTGGGAGAATCAAGAGAGGAAGAAATAAAGAATGACTCTGAGGTTTCCAGCTTTGGGCACTGGGTTGTTGGAGAAGCTCTATTAACCAAGAGATGAACTGTATTCAGTAAACCTGATTTGGAATCAGAATAAGGAGGCAGCTGAAAAGTTTAATTTAGTACATGTTGAGTTGCCTGGAACCTGGAAAAAAATAAGCAAAATTTTGAGAAATACAAATGATGAGTTAGTTTTGCATTCTTTTATATTTCAAAACTTTGAAGAAATTGTATTCTTCTTATTTATTTATTTAAATTGAAATACATTATATTAGTTACGGATGTACAACATAGTGACTCAGAATTCAAAACTCTTACAGATTATACTCCATTCTATACTCTTATAGAATATTGACTATACTTCCCTGTTCTATATAGTATATTCTTGCTGCTTGTGTATTTTTTGGCTCTTCTAGTAGTGAGACCACTGCATGACAAATTATCCAAAGTATATGAGTTTTCTATTGCTGCATACTAAATTACCACAAAAACAATATAACTTAGAACACACTTACCATCTCACAGCTTATGTGTTTCATAAGTCTGGGCATGAATTAGCTAATCCTCTGTTCAGCATTTACCAGGCTAAACTCAAGTCAGGACTGTTATCTCATCCTAATCTCAGTATCCTATTCTGTGTTTACTAATTACTGGCAGAATTCAATTGCTTATGGTTGTAAGACTGAAGCCCTCAGTTGGCTACTCACAATTACATGGCTTGTGGCCCGCTCCATTACAGGGCATTTTGCTACTCTGAAACCAGAAGGAGAACACCTATGCTGCTTTGAATCTCTCTAACTTCTTGATCATCTTTTAAAGTACTCAACTCATTAGTCTGGATCCACCAAGAATAACTTCCTCTTGATTAATTTGGCTGCTTAGAGGTGCTGACTACATCTGAAACTTCCCTTCACCTTGGTAGTATAATGCAACCTAATCATATGAATGATATCTCATCATCACAGTTCAATCAATTCAGTTGCTCAGTTGTGCAGCACACCAGGCCTCCCTGTCCATCACCAACTCCGGGAGTTTAACTCAAACTCAGATCCATTGAATCTGTGATGCCATCCAACCATCTCATCCTCTGTCATCCCCTTCTCCTCCTGTTTTCAATCTTTTCCAGCCTCAGAGTCTTTTCAAATCAGTCAGCTCTTCAATCAGGGGGCCAAAGTATTGGAGTTTCAGCTTCAACATCAGTCCTTCCAATGAATATTCAGGACTAATTTCCTTCAGAATGGACTGGTAGGATCTCCTTGCAGTCCAAAGGACTCTCAAGAATCTTCTCCAACACCACAGTTCAAAAGCATCAATTCTTTGGCATTCATTATCATCACAAGTCCCTCCTAACCATAGAGAAAGAAGGAATTACACAGAGTGTGTATACTTCTTGATGGAAATCTTGAGAGCCATCCTAGAATTCTGTGTATAACACAAGGTAACACAGTAAGAGTTGATAGAACAAAGACTATAATTTCTATTTTCTGGTTTCAATTTTAATATTATTTTCTAACTTGCTATTTTCCCTAGTGATGGCAAATATCTGATTCTCTTTGGGTAATGAAATGTTTATGAAGGGCGATGGTGGTTCTGGACTCACCAACTATCATCTATATTATTGTACAAAACTTACAGACATGCTTAACCATGACCATGAGTTTTTGTCACATGTTTGCCACCAGAAATAAAGAATCATTTTGTACCACCAAGAATAACCTAACAAAACAAGAAAGTTGACAAATATTTTAGAAATATTTAATGAATTTAAATTGTCTAGGTGTCCTTGACGCCTCTCAGTCAATCCCACAACTACAGTCATTAATAACAATGGTGATGACGATGATAGTGATTGCTCATAATTTACATTCATCCATTTTCTCGTCAGCTTCATTAACAACCCTGTGGCTTCTATTTAATAATCATGAAATTATTCTCAACTGTGTGTAGGCTCTGTGTGTGTAAAAATCAGTTAATTACAATGTTTATCTTGATCTAGCTCAAAGTCTCCTGGATAAGGATAGTCTACCCATTCCAATATTCTTGGACTTCCCTGAGGGCTCGGCAGGTGAAGAATCTGCCTGAAATTCGGGAGACCTGGGTTCGATCCCTGGGTTGAGAAGATCCCCTAGAGGAGGGCATGGGAACCCACTCCAGTATAATTGCCTGGTGGACAGAAGAGCCGGTGGACTATAGGCCTTGGGGTCACAAAGAGTTGAACACAACTGAGTGACTAAGCATAGCACAGTACAGCTCAAAGTCTAGTTGGCTGAAATATATAGGTCGTGTTATTTCATTTAAGAAAAGAAACAAGGCTTACAAAGGGAAATTACTGAGTAGAAGCCATACAGGTTATTAAGGAGAAGAGATCACTTATTCTAACTTATAGCCAGCATTCTTCCTTCTGCCTCTTAGCATTGTTATTGTGATATAATATTTAAATACATCTGTTTATCTTTTAGAATAGCACGTTTAGGTAGACATATGTAGTGAAAAGAGAGATAACACTGAATAAAAAATGCATTGATTTCTTCATCAACACTGCTTTCGGATGCTGTGCCTGAAACTCAACACACCTGAGCAAAGAAATGACTGATTTTGTCCAAGATGTTGTGTGGCCCTCAGCTATCTCAGTCTGTCTGCAGTAATTTCTGACAATGAAACAAGAGTGACCTTCTCTTTATCTCCATGGACTGGATTGTTCCTGAAGGTCAGAAGAGATTTCCCAGGGAGTAACAGCAATGGCACCTCACTCCAGTACTCTTGCCTGGAAAATCCCATGGCTGGAGGAGGCTGGTAGGCTGCAGTCCATAGGGTCACTAAAGACTGAGCGACTTCACTCACTTTTCACTTTCATGCATTGGAGAAGGAAATGGCAACCCACTCCAGTGTTCTTGCCTGGAGAATCCCAGGGACGGCGGAGCCTGGTGGGCTGCCGTCTATGGGGTTGCACAGAGTTGGACACAACTGCAGCGACTTAGCAGTAGCAGCAGCAGCAACAGCTGGAAAGAGGACATGGTTACCTAATTGCTTTGCAGAGGGAAAACAAACACATTCTGGAATCAGTGAAAGAGAAGTGCTTTTGAGGCCAGGGCAATCAGAGTAGAAATCCAGATGCTTCAGGGAAATCTCCTGAAGAATGACAATACTACCTAAACAGATGCTGCAGAAAGAACTAAATTGTTTTCAAAATTGCTTACCTCATATCACAGGAGAAAACAATACTCAGAAATGAATAGAATAGCTTTGTGCCAAAAACAACTGCATTGTTCTAGATAAGCTCCTTGGTATTCCTTATTTAGAACATCTTTAAAAATTCCCATGAATCCCATTGTATTTTTATGTCTGACTTCTGATTGGCTTGGGCTTCTGTCATCTGGGTGCCCCATCACAGTAAGCTGGGAAGGTTAAAAAAAAAAGAAAAGAAAAAAAGGCTGAAGTTTTCTATTCTGTACACAGCATTTGAGAAAGTTTCTTTTTTTTTTTTTTCCTTTTCATCAAGTTATTCAACTTTGCTAATGATTAGTCACAGGGAGTAAATTGTTGGCTAATTAAATTTGCAGATGGTATTCAACAGTGAACATATAAGAGGATAAAGGAATAATGTAAGAGGCCTCAAAAGCTTTGCATTCTATATGTGAGAGAATGAAAGGGCATGAGTCAGTGTTATCACAGCTGTCAGATTAAAAAAAGAAAAAGCAGAAGGGAGGCTACTAAGAAAAAGAGCTGTTCTATAGCAGTGAGAAGACATTGGTGGGAGGAGCAAGAGGTGGACTCTCAGCTGCGAGATACAGTGAACTATGATTCCTGTTCAGGTTAGCTCCTGGATTCCTTTATAGGAGACTTTCCATGTGCATAACCCTAGAGAGAAAAAACCCCAAACATCATCCCCAAAAGAGTTTCTGCTACTTGGCAGACCACCAAGTCCACATCCTAACTCTGGCCACAACATGGCTTCTGAGTCAGCCATTGGGGTTTCCTTCATTCTCGGAGTAGAAGACGCTTATTGGCAATAAGTGGCCATATGCCAGGAAGTGTGCAAAGCCAGGTATACGGATAGCATGTATTTCTTCATTATTCATTTTGCTCATGTTTAAATATATACAACTATGGTACAGAGCAGAGCATTTGCATGGACTTTGGGCTGGAATGCAATCAGAGATTTGTGCCAGTTTGACCTACATCTCCAGGTCTTCCAGGGTCCCTGTCCTTCAATGTTTCATGTACTAGGTAGAAAAAGTTAAGAAACTCAATATATTCAAATATGTGCATATCATGATATGAAACATTTATTTTAAAACAGATTACTGTATTGCTTTTAAAATTTAATTTTATTCAAGTATAGTTGATTTGTAGTGTTATATTAATTCCTGCTGTATGGCAAAGTGATTCAGTTATACATATATATTCCTTTCATATTCTTTTGCATTATAGTTTATCACAGGATACTGAATATAGTTCCCTGTGCTATACAGTAAGACCTCATTATTTATCTATCCTATATATGAAATAGTGTACATGTGTTAACCCCAAACTCCTAATCCATCCCTCCCTCAACTCCCTCCCCTTGACAACCACATGTATGAAACATTAATGGAGATCCTATTCTGTACCAGACAGTTCTATTCGGATGGAAAGAGATACACTAGTATACAAACAAGTCCCTACACTCAGGAACTTGTATTCAAAGTCTATATTGTATTTATGAAGTCCTTCCCTCATAGCTCAGTTGGTAAAGAATCCAACTGAAATACAGGAGACCCCAGGTCGATTCCTAGCTCGGGAAGATCTGTTGGAGAAGAGATAGGCTACCCACTTCAGTATTCTGGCCTGGAGAATTCCATGGACTCTATAGTCCATGGGGTCCCAAAAAGTCAGGCATGATCGAGTGACTTTCACTTCCCCTATAGTAATTTAACATGATCATATATAATGCATTATTAACTGCTATTCATTTGTTAGTTTACTTTGCACACGTTTAGGGGGTACTCCATATGTTAAACACTATGCTAGCAACTTAGCAGCAGCAGCCATCAGAACTACAGAAGCAAATATTGGAGACCTGTTCTTTGCCCTACAGTAGCATTAATTCTCGGAGAAGGCAATGGCACCCCACTCCAGTACTCTTGCCTGGAAAATCCCATGGGCGGAGGAGCCTGATAGGCTGCAGTCCATGGGGTCGCTAAGAGTCGGACACGACTGAGCGACTTCACTTTCACTTTTCACTTTCATGCATTGGAGAAGGAAATGCAACCCACTCCAGTGTTCTTGCCTGGAGAATCCCAGGGACGGGGGAGCCTGGTGGGCTACCCTCTATGGGGTCGCACAGAGTCGGACACGACTGAAGCGACTTAGCAGCAGCAGCAGCAGCAGCAGCATTAATTCTAACAAGGAAGACTATCAATTAAGCAATCAATTCTAATGCTATGTGGTCATTTTATGCAGGAGAAGTAGAATGTGGTAAGCGATGTTTTGGCAAAGGTTTTCATCTGCCTTGGGATACATAAAAGTCCTCTTGAAGGAAAGATATTTAAGCCTAAACTGAACACCAGGACTGTATTTCAGGTAGAGGAATAGCATGAGAGAGAGGCTGAAATATGATCAGGAACAGCACTTGTGTTAGGGGGTACATAATGGCTAGAATGCACCGCGAGGAGCAGAAAAGATGAGAATGCAGGAATAGACCTGATCACGGACATCGTCTCAGGCCACACCAATGAGGAGGGTCCAAGGCAAGGAGGTAGAAGGTAACTTTTGGTCTGGAGTGGATAATGATTTTCTTGTGGGTTGCCACTGTACTTTGGGGAAGAGAGGGATATGATCATTGTGGGATATTTTGTGAATTCACTTGAAACATCTAAGTGGAGATAATCAGAGACAAAAAGGAGCCTGGAAAGCAGGAACAAACTAGACCTTGATCTTTTCGAACAGTCTTGTTGATTTTAGACGGTAACTCCTGTGGTTGGCAAAGTAATACCCTGTTATACTCTGCCCGCTGGGCTAGGTTTCCCATTGGGAGCTGACACTGAGACTCCCCATTACGCCAGGGTGGGGCCGGAGTCTACTCTGTTTTGTCATTAGAGAATCAGTCCAGCCTTGTCCTGACATTTATCTAAAGCACGTTGTACAAAGGCTTGTGGCCCACTGCTGGAAGACTGGAGACTTGAGGCTGGGTCTGCGTGCTATGAATCTAGCATGCTTTTCTTATCCCAACCACCCCACCAAACAGGAAAGCCCACCCCATCCTCAGAGTCTGTGGTGAGTTGCTACATTTATTCTACCTTCAACCGTTGAGAGTGCCCACGTTTTCTCCCCAGGGTAATGACGCAAATCCCCATGTGGGAGTTCCTTCTCCCTGCTGAAGGAAGCCAAAGGCCCCCTTGAACAAGAGCCCAGTTTCTCTGCTCCCAAGCATCACTGTCACAAACGGAGCAGCCTGGCGGTGCTGCCAGCCCAGAGTGGACAGGCTGACTGACAGGAAGCACAGATGTGCCGCTCACACCCGTCTAGGCGGGCTAGGGGTGGAAGACAGGTGTGCTGGGCCTGTCTGGCACTGACAGCTTCTGCCACACCAACGTTTCAATCTGCACCATGTTCCGCCAACCCTTGTGTCACTCAGACAGTAGTTCAGCCCAGGCTCCAGGGGTGGCTTCCCGGGAGCCAACGAAAACCAGGGGCTGCTGCAGAGAGAGGGCTTCCCAGGTCCACAGCAGCATCTGCCACACCTCCTTCTCTTGCCAGATAATTAGGACACAGTCCAGTTGGGTGACTTTATCCTGCCTGAGGAAGTGACAACTCATACGGGGCTGACAGAGGAGAGCATTCCAGGGTTCATAATGACTATCCAAATCAGCAGAAGCTGTCTGGAGCATCCAAGAAAAGTTGCGTTTCACGTATTCTTTTGGGAGGTGAGGTGGATGAATAGCAAGGCCAGGTGTGCTTTGAAATGTCAATCTAACTACCCAGGCACGTGTACACTCATTCACAGGGATAAGCACACTCATGCAAGCAGCTAGACACAAACCTGCCTATTCATATATGGGTTAACTTTACACAGACCACAAGCACACAGGTATATGTGCATGCAAAACATTCATGCTAATATGCATGCCTATAAACACAGTTCTGCAAACTTGCATGAGGATGAACACATGAAAAACACAAATGCATAAACACATTTTCTACATATGTAGGTGCACACAGACACTGGCATTCAGATGCACGTGTGCAGGGCATGCAGGCTGAACTCATATAAACACAGGCGAACGCAGATACGAATGCACGTGAAAGGACATTATACAAACACATGGACTTGCACACATACCCAGATGCACTGTTACTGCAAGGAAGAATTTACAAAGAAAAGGAGAAAGGATGAAGAACATTTATGTATTGGATTTTCTACCTGTCATCACTCAAATCGCTTTCAAGTGTGTAAAACAGAAGAGAGAAAAAAAAAATCAATTCTTGATAGGAGAGGTTCAAGGAGCTGTGAAATCAATTATATTTTATTTTCAAATATCATTCAGAGAAGTTTACACTCTTTCAGAAAAGTCTGGTCTCACCAGGGGGCAAAGAACCAGCTGGAAATGGTAATATGAAAGGCACGGCAAAGTTCAAGGCAAAGGCCAGTGTGGAGGTCAGAA
Source organism: Aepyceros melampus (assembly GCA_006408695.1). Classification (NCBI taxonomy): domain Eukaryota; kingdom Metazoa; phylum Chordata; class Mammalia; order Artiodactyla; family Bovidae; genus Aepyceros; species Aepyceros melampus. Next base: position 68,597 of record SJXQ01009121.1, read on the forward strand.
ATGACACTTTCATCTTCGCTGGCAGGAGAGGGAGGTTGAGAGGGTTTCAAGTGCCCCGATTCAAATAATGGCCACAAGGGCTATCTGATGTGACATCAGTCACCTCATTGATTGCGAAGTTTGACTTGGTCAATTCACATTAAAAAATAAAGTTTCGTGAGATCTGAAGGCTGCCTTGGAAAGCTCTTTTCTTTTTTTTCTTTTTTAATACAAAGAGACAAAATGGCTAGAAGTGAACACATAGCTTGCCCAAAATCATCCTGGAAGAAGGTTCAGGATCTGGGACTGTACCTAGTCAGGTGATTTCCTGGCTCCAAACTTCCTGCTCCTCTCATCAGACATCTGCCTTCAGAGCACCCTCCTTACCAGGCAGAACTCTGATTTCTCAGAGACCTTTATACACATGCTACAAATTAGCTCATGTAGTGTTGGGGGCATTGAACTACAGACACCAGGCTGAGGGCTGGTGGCTGGCCAGAGGCATCAGTAGGGCCTGGCCCAGGTGGCATGTGCTTATGACTAGCACAGTCTGAGCTGGGTGATTTTTTTGTTTTTTTCTTAATGAATAGTTTCCTGCCTATGGGCTTCCCTGGTGGCTCAGAGGTTAAAGTGTCTGCCTGCAATGCAGGAGACCTGGGTTTGAACCGTGGGTCAGGAAGATCCCCTGGAGAGGAAATGGCAACCCACTCCAGTATTCTTGCCTGGAGAATGCCATGGATGGAGGAGCATGGTGGGCTACAGTCCGTGGGGTCACAAATAGTCGGACACAACTTCACTTTCACTTTCACTTTCCTGCCTATGGGATCACCTTTATTCCTAAAATATTCTAAAGTTGCATGGGTCTTCGTGACCAGGGCTGGGTTCCAGAATACACTGAGGAACGGTGGGGTGAAAAAATTAAATTAAAAGACCCAGCACGTTTTGTAATACAGAAACCGTGATAAGCAAATCCGTTCAGTAAAAAGAGAAAGGATTAGGGGGAATGTGGCAGAGAAGGGGACATTGACAAAGTCAGATGTTACCTTTGTAAGTTTCAGTTTTCTCCTGGAAGCTGAACAAAACACTAAATCTGTGTTGCCAAGGGGCTGAAATTAGTGAACATGTCTGAAAACGCCTTGTGAATGTACAGAACAAATGCCAAATATGTTACAGTCTGCACTCTCAGTGAAGGTAAGCCTTACCCCAGAGCGTTGCTTTCTGTTGTTGCCCCCACTGGGAATGACCTTGCTGTTCATGGAATTGGACTTGAGTTATCCTTTAAAGATTGGCCAAGTGAGCTAACCTGAGCCGCCATCCTTCAGAACCATGATTTCCAGCATTTTCCAGGCTGCTTCTGGGACACATGAAGGGAGGTTACTCGGTGCCATGTAACAGCAGGTTTTATAATAAAATAAATGTATGAAATTTTACAGAAGGATTTTCCTCTGGTAGAGTCACAAAACACAGAACCATTGTCAAAAACATCTTCAAAGTTCTGAGAGGTCTTTTGGGAAACCGATCTGCTCAACTTGGTTAAACATATTTCTAAAATGTTTGTAAATGTTTTCATCTCGGGCCATCCCTGACTCCCTCACAGTTTTTCTATTACTGTCCTAAAGAAGGATTTTACACAGAATGCAAATCTGGGATATGCTCATCCAGTGCAGCATTCTCATTTTAGAGAGGAAGCATCTGATGAGGGAAGTAGGTTGACAAGATCATGTAGCAGATAAAGGACAGAGCTATAATCCCTGATGTATAATCATCCCTGAGCTATAATCCCTGACTCTTCTCAGAGTCCATATTGGGTATAATTTAGTACCCGGCTATATGCTTTCCATTAGTCAAGTATGGATGTGAGAGTTGGGCCATAAAGAAAGCTGAATGCCGAAGAAATGATGCTTTTGAACTGTGGTGTTGGAGAAGACTCTTGAGAGTCCCTTGGACAAGGAGATCAAAGCAATCAATCCTAAAGGAAATCGGTCCTGAATATTCATTGGAAGGACTGACGCTGAAGCTGAAGCTCCAATACTTCGGTCACCTGATGCAAAGAACTGACTCAATGGAGAAGACCCTGATGCTGGGAAAGATTGAAGGCAGGATGAGAAGGGGATGACAGAGGATGAGATGGTTGGATGGCATAATTGACTTGATGGACATGAGTTTGAGCAAGCTCTGGGAGTTTTGGTGATGGATAGGAAAGCCTGGCGTGCTACAGTCCACGGGGTCGCAAAAAGTCATACACGACTGAACGACTGAACTGAACAGATACCCTGTCTTATTGTGTTGTCCTTTATTTATAAATATGTGTGCATTTTAAATGATATATGTATGAAATCATTCACTGTAATTCCTGGAACACAATGACTCAGTGAATGTGGGCTCTGTATATATCTGTACGTGTGACTTTCCCAAGTAGATCATGAGCTCCTGGGAGTGACCGTGCCTCCACGTTTCTGCAAATTTCCATGGCTCATGCAGTCCTTCTACACACACCTGAGCTGCCCTGTAACTGCTTTCTCACCTACTGATTGAAAATCAGAGGCAGCCCCAGCTTTACGCCCATTGGAGGAAAGGAGAAAGCCTGACATTAAAGCAATAAAATGAACCATTTCCCCTACAGAGTTAGTCTAACATTAATAAAAGCTTCATGTTGCACTATTATCCTCTCCTCTTATTATTTTCATGTATTTCATGCTGGATATAAATGTCAGAACACTTTATCTGTCTGAATTCCATGGGATTTACTGCCACTGAAGGAACACATGCAGTGACTTCTGGCAAGGGAAGCCTGTCCTTGATGGCCTTCCCTCCCCAGCCCTGTCCAAGGTCCCTCTGTGACTGCAGAGCTGTAGAAAGCGGGCAGGGAGCATCGCGTCTGTTGCCATTATTGAGGGTGCAAAGCCACTTTTCCTGTTTTCCAATTCTGAGGCGTGAGGCAGCTTGCTGTTACTCTCTAGACTTCCCTATTGGGAACCGTGACTGTACTATATTCAAATCCCTGTGCATCCTTCTCAGGGTCAGACGATTCATGGGAGGTTATGCTTAGCCCTGACCCAGGGACATATTCTGGTTCATCTGAACCAGTGATATTTCACTCTGCCATGCACCACAATCACCTGGAAGGCTTTTAAAAACACAAATTTATAGGCTTCAGCCACAGAGCTTCTCATCACATAGGCCTGGGGAGGGACTGCGAAATGTGCATTTCCAGTAAGTTCCCAGTTGAGGCTGATAGCTGCTGGTGTGAGGCCCTTGCTTTCTTTCTCTCTTTAGTGGAAGATAATTTCTTTACAATATTGTGTTGGCCTCTGCGATACATCAACATGAATCAGCCACAGCTATACATACACCGCCTCCCTCCTGAACCCCCCCTCATCTCGCGCTCCACCCCACCCCTTTAGTCTTTTACAGAGCACTGGGTTGAGCTCCCTGTGTCACACAGCAAGTTCCCATTTGCTATCTAGTTTACATACGGAAAAGTACATGTTTCCATGCTATTCTCTCAAATCATCCCATCGTCTCCTTCCCTCACTATGCCCACAAGTCTGTTCTCTGTGTTCACATCTCCACTGCTTCCCCGCAAATGTGTTCATCAGGACCATATATCTAGTTTCTATACACCTGTGTTAATATACGATATTTGTCTTTGTCTTTCTGAAAAAGAACACATTCGAGTCAGTCCTGGTGAGGTGGATGAACAGAGGGCCTAACCTTTTTAAACCACCCATCCAGGCCAGTTGGTGTTTCCCATTCTCAGTTTGTCTGGCTGTGGTATTTTTAAGTTGTTTCATTTCCTTTAAAAATAGAACCCAAGACAAAGATATGGGCTCAAGTGGGTTTTTGTCTTTTTTTTTTTTTTCCCAATGTAAACATTCTGAATTTATTTTTTTGAGACAAACATGAACCTGATAGCAGAATCTGGGAAGAGCATTACAAGAAAACCAAATTAAAAGTCAATCTCACTCATGAACAGCGAAGTAAAAATAAATCTTAACCAAAATATTTGGGCTCAAGTAGTTGATGCAGACTTGATCCTAGGAATCACTGGGAAGGAGTCAGGGCGAGGAGAAGCATGCCAAGTGCCCGAGGTGAGTGAGTGGGTCTATGTCCTCATGGGGCATCGGGACTTATTGCTGCTGCAGACCTTCCAGAGGATTCATAATTTACCCCCAAAGGAAGGAGGAGGCCAAGATTTTAGTTCCTGTCTCTTAGTTACTTAAGGTTGTTCCTTAGGATTTCAACTCTCTAGCATTTCCAGGCTGGCCCCTGCAGAGACTGAGTGCACACCAGCGATGGCCTGTTGGCTCATAGATGCAGTTTCCTGAGGAAAAATCAAGACATGGATGCGATTTTCCCCCAACAAATTGGGTGCAGGGTGAGGGCATACGTTGGAACACTTGCAGTGTCTGCTGCTGATGAACATGTGATTCGGTTCTGATCTATAAAGTGTGAGGACTATCTGCTTGGAGACGCTTGTCAAGGTTTCTTTGTCTTAAGAAGAAAATAGTGGAAGAGAGAGATTTGAGAGAGAGAGTTTCCCCTGGATGCTGTCATTATCTGACTAGGACACTGAAATTGCTATGTCCATATTATGGACAGGAGAAGTAGCTTCAGGATGAAAGCGCTGCTGATGACAGCAGAGTGGGGAGGCTGAAGCAACTTGTATCACCGATGAAATTACTGAGATACTGACATAGTATGGCTAGAGCCACCCTCAGTTCAGTTCAGTTCAGTCGCACAGTCGTGTCCAACTCTTTGCGATCCCATGAATTGCAGACGCTAGGCCTCCCTGTCCATCACCAACTCCCAGAGTTCACTCAAACTCACATCCATCAAGTCGGTGATGCCATCCAGCCATCTCATCCTCTGTTGTCCCCTTCTCCTCCTGCCCCCAATCCCTCCCAGCATCAGAGTCTTTTCCAATGAGTCAACTCTTTGCACGAGGTGGCCAAAGTACTGGAGTTTCAGCTTTAGCATCATTCCTTCCAAAGAACACCCAGGACTGATCTAGAATGGACTGGTTGGATCTCCTTGCAGTCCAAGGGGCTCTCAAGAGTCTTCTCCAACACCACAATTCAAAAGCATCAATTCTTCGGCACTCAGCCTTCTTCACAGTCCAACTCTCACATCCATACATGACCACAGGAAAAACTATAGCCTTGACTAGGTGGGGCCTTTGTTGGCAAAGAAGTGTCTCTGCTACTGCTGGGTTAATTGTATAAGTGGTGCCAAACAGTATTACTGTTTAAAGCATCAACTCGTTGCTGGATCTGGGCTTTTCTATCACCTGTTGCTGAAACACTTGCTGTGCTGAGTCCTTGAAATGCCACTAAACACCCTTGCTACTTGGCTTCCCTGTTGATTCAGATGATAATGAATCTGCCTCCAATGTAGGAGACCTGGGTTCAGTCCCTGGATTGGGAAGATCCCCTGGAGGAGGGCATGCAACCCACTCCAGTATTCTTGCCTGGAGATTCCCACGGACAGAGGAGCCTGGCAGGCTATAGTCCATGGGGTCAGTCAGAGTTGGACACGACTGAGCGACTAAGCACAGCACAGCAATTCCTTGCTACTTAGGGTAGTCTGAGAGTTGGAAGCATCACTGGAGACTAGAATTGCAGGTTCTACTCAGAGCACTGAATCAGGATTTGCATTTAACCAGGTATCTAGGTAATAGATGTACATATTAAAAAGCAAAGGAGGAAAGGCAAGATATAAACATCTGGATGCAGAGTTCCAAAGAATAGCAAGAAGAGATAAGAAAGCCTTCTTCAGCGATCAATGCAAAGAAATAGAGGAAAAGAACAGAAGGGGAAAGACTAAAGATCTCTTCAAGAAAATGAGAGATACCAAGAGAACATTTCATGCAAAGATGNATGGGGTCGCAAAGAGTCGGACATGACTGAGCAACTGAACGGAACGGATTAAAGTATCAGACGCCCTGCTTTACAGAGCTGATGATGACTAAAAGAGCTGATGGACAGGAATCAGAACTCCCCATGTTGAATTTGGTTATTGGGTTATATTGACTTTCATATCTCCTTCTAGTAATTTTTTTAAATCATTCCTTATTTTAAAATAAAGATTATATCAACCTATGCAAATGTATATAAATGTGAGTTTTCATTGCTGGTTAACTAGTCTGGAAGGTAATTTTTAACACAGGAGTTAGTTTTCCTAAATATTAATGAGAAGTTAGAATTCTCTTCTGAAAACAGAATACATTGTGAGTTGAGGGTGAGTGGAAGGGAGCTGAGGAATGAGAGTACACAGGTAAACACGATTATATTTGGAGATTACTTCACAGGCGTGTACTTTTCTAAGCCTGACACGTGGCAAGTTGAAAGAAAGTAAACCAGCTAGCATCAGGGTGACCCTCACACACAAATGAATCATTTGCTGGAAAAAAGGAAATCAAGCGAACTGCCACTGTTGTTATCATTTTAGAAGGGTTTGAAATGTGACTTTGGCTGGAAATAGCATAAAGCATCATTTCTTGGAGTGTACTCTTTAGAATTTTATGGAGTAAACTTGGTATCACTTGACTCTGTGTCAAATGAATTTGGAAAATGTTGGAAACTGATGATAAAGAGGCAGGGAATTTGTCTACCAGACTGTTTATTACAGTAAGTCCATATTCAAAATGCTTTTCCCCTCCTCTAGAACTTCACCAAGATGTTCCTATCAAGTTTGTGTGTTTGTATTTTTATCCCCCACCTCCTAAATATTGTCTCCATGAAGCAGCCAAAGTTCTGTTTTCAAAATGGTAATGAATTTGGGTCGTTCTCCTACTTAATATGCATTGACGCACTTTATCTTCATATGTGTATTTTTTTTTCCTCTAACATTGCCAACAAATTCCTTCTTTAGCTCTTGTGTATTTTTCTCAGGGTCATGGCTGACAACCTCTCTCATTCTTTCATCTTGTTGAATATGCCAGGGTGTTTCTTATCTGGGCTTCCTTACGTATTTAAATATCATTTCCTATATGGGTCATTTCTTAGGTTCCCGCCTTTTCTTAAAACACCCTGTAAATTTCTTTCAGAGCAACTTATGATTCATAGTAATCTTTCTATTAGAATAGTTATTTAATATTCATCTCTTCCTCTAGAACAAAAATTTTAAGAGACTGATTTCACTGTCCTATCTTTGTGCCTGGCACAGTGCCTGATGCATAGGGGACAATAAATGAATATTTATTTAATAACTGAATAAATTGTGAATCACTAACAGTAATGCATGCAGTTTTTCAAATACATTTGAACATGGGGACAATTTTTTTGTCTTTCCCAGCCTAGAAGTAATATTCATGGGATATATTTTGAGAAATGCTTTATTGAAGTCAATTTTACTCTTCCTAAGTATGAGAAGGAAATATAAGTTATAATTACATTTTAAGCTCTGACTAGCTGGGTGACCATGGGCAAAGTCAAGCTTGAGATTCACTTGTAGAATGATGAGACTGGATGAAGTAATCTCTACAGTGCTTTACAGCTCCTGGATTCTGAAGTTCTAGTCACACAGAAGGAACACTGCTTTCACTTTGGTCAGGGTGTGAGTGAGCTCTCCATGAGTAAGTCAAATCAGACTGACCTCATTTCACTCCAGAGTATTTATAGCCTTAAGATGGAAGAACAGGGAAGGAAGTCAATACAACGTATCTGGCTTTCACAAGTCATTTCACAAAGTCTTCCTTGATGTCTTTGTAGAAAGGAGTGAGGAGTGGGGAGGGGGCGGGGGGGTTTGCTGGAGATGCGATGGACTGGATTTGCAGCTGGTTGAAAGGTGATCCTCAGGAGTGCTAATTAATGGATCAGTGCAAGCCTTGAGGACAGGGACTGGTGTCCTGCCCTGTTCAACATTTCTATCAATGTCTTGGATGAAGAGTGAGAGCTCGTGATCATCAAATATGTAGGTGATGTGATGGTGGGAGAAGGTTAGATGACAGAATCAGAACTCACAGTGGCCTGATCACAGAGAAATGATCCGTATCTAACATAGGGGAAATATAGAAATATAAAAGCAAAGTCCTAGAAAGGGAAACAAGGACAAAAATTTATTATTACAAAAATGTGTGTATGAGCATGTATTTGCGTGTGTGTATGTGTCTGTGTATATGGGTGTTGTGTGTATATGTGCCTGGTAAACTTTTGGGCATTTAGTTAATGATAAAACCAAAATAATAGCTAGACTTATCTCACTGATGATCATTTTGCAAATATTGTACCATTATATTGTATACCTGAAACTAACATAATGTTATATGTCAATTATAATTCAATGAAAATTAATTTAGAAATCATAATAATAATATAATGAAAGGTGACCACTCAACCTGAATGTTTGCTATAAACTGAAACTTCTCAATTGGAAATCTAGCATATAAAGGGTCAGTTGATAAATATCCCTTATTCATATGGGTCTCTGGGGCTTCCTTGGTGGCTCAGATGGTAAAGAGTCCACCTGCAAGGCAGGAGACCTGGGTTTGATCCCTGGGTCAGGAAGATCCCCTGGGAAGGGAATGGCAACCCACTTCAGTATTTTTGGCTGAAGAATCCACGGTCAGAGAAGTCTGGCACGCTACAGTCCATATGGTCGCAAAGAGTCAAACACGACTGAGCAATTAACACTTTCAGATGGGGCTCACATACTGCTTACAATTTTTAAGTAAGTAAGTAAGTAAGTAAGTAAGGTCACTCAGTTGTGTCCGACTCTTTGTGACCCCATGGACTGCAGCCCATCAGGCTCCTCAGTCCATGAGATTCTCCAAGCAAGAATACTGGAGTGGGTTGCCATTTCCTTCTCCAGGGGATCTTCCCGACCCAGGGATCGAACCCAGGTCTCCCGCATTGGAGGCGGACGCTTTAACCTCTGAGCCACCAGGGAAGTCTACAATTTTTAAGAAGACAAATTAGAACATGATCACAGAAGAGTGACTAAGGTTCAGGAAGATCCCCTGGGAAGGGAATGGCAACCCACTTCAGTATTTTTGGCTGAAGAATCCACGGTCAGAGAAGTCTGGCACGCTACAGTCCATATGGTCGCAAAGAGTCAAACACGACTGAGCAATTAACACTTTCAGATGGGGCTCACATACTGCTTACAATTTTTAAGTAAGTAATAAGTAAGTAAGTAAGGTCACTCAGTTGTGTCCGACTCTTTGTGACCCCATGGACTGCAGCCCATCAGGCTCCTCAGTCCATGAGATTCTCCAAGCAAGAATACTGGAGTGGGTTGCCATTTCCTTCTCCAGGGGATCTTCCCGACCCAGGGATCGAACCCAGGTCTCCCGCATTGGAGGCGGACGCTTTAACCTCTGAGCCACCAGGGAAGTCTACAATTTTTAAGAAGACAAATTAGAACATGATCACAGAAGAGTGACTAAGGTAGGGAGAGAAAGAACTGATGGACTTGAGATTTAGTCCGAAAAAGAGACGACATAATTTGGAGACCAAGGTTATGCTACCTTCCCCTCTGTGAAATAAATTTTCAGTACCTGAAACTCTCTCATCGTGCACTCATCAAACTGTTTTCATTGCTTGCATATGCTCTTCAAGATGCCCAAGTTTCTGTAAGGGCAGAGTTTGGGTCTGTTTGTGTGAGCATGTTCAGCTGTGTCCGACTCTCTGCAACCTCATGGACTGTAACCTGCGAGGCTCCTCTGTCTGTGGAATTTTCCAGGCAAGACTACTGAAACGGGTTGCCATTTCCTACTCCAGACAATCTTCCCAACCCAGGGATCCAGCCTGGGTCTCCTGCATTGGCAGTGGATTCTTTACCACTGAGCTGTCACCACCAAACACCCAGAATCTAGAGCATGAAGTCAATGAGTTAAAGAATAAGTAGTAAATTTTCTTAAATATCTTTAATATTGTAAGGAAGAAGCGTTTATGTTTATGCTCTGCAGCTCAATGAAAGAGCAAATGTTTCAAGTTCAGGTAAAAGTTCATTCTATGTAATAATTGTAGGTTTCCAAATATGCCATGAATTACTGGGACAAATAGTGTCCTATCACTGGCAGCCATCAAACTAAATATGGAATTTGGAGGACCATTTCACTGGAACTGCTAGAATCAGGACGCAAATCACACTTTAATGTGGGTGACTTTTAGATCTCTTAAAACTTATTTTAATTCTGAAATTGTTGTTCCAGAAAATTTGTTCTGATCCAACAGAATGACAAATTATTTTCTAAACAACCAAAACTAGTCCCTTCCTCCTCTTCATTTCTGTATAACAACCACCCTTCTTTTACAATCTGACCATTTCCTGCTGTATAGACGTAGTTTCCAATTTGACTTACTACCAGTTCAAAATAGAGGGACATTTCCATGTTCAGAAAAATTCATATACCCATCAGTAAAAGGATTTCCTTTGGGGCCACATCTCTGCTAAAACATCTTAATGAAAATGGCAAGATTAGATCAGACCCTCAGATCTTTTAGACATGCATTTTCCCCCCTGCTTATGAATAACAGAACTCCTCCTGGTATTTTTTTTTTTTTCCTGACTATACAGTTATGTGTAGAAACAAGTGTCAGACCTGTTTTCCTTTGTTGTGCTATTAGAGACTGAAATTTACTTACCCTCAGGGTGTTGTTGAAATAGGGTTGAAAAAACAACACACAGACCACAGGAAAGAAAAGAGAAAGAGGGAAAGTGATTGAAATACACATTAAGACTTCAGAATGGCAGAAAGAAATCAGGATGATAGTATCTGTCACTGTCACTTCGTCAGGGTTGACAAGTTTGTTTACCAACATGAATCTTCTTGTCTGGCAGGGGAAAAAAAAATAAGCTCTTCAAGAAATTCTGTTGTGATTCTTTCATATTTCTCTTTGGCATCAGATAGTTTCATCCAGTAATCCTTGGATGATTTAAGAGTAAATGAATAGCATATGGATTGAAGTCCCCTTGGAATGTTCTTTGATTTTAGACAAGAGGGCAAAAGTTCCTAGTGGAAGGCTCTGCCAAAAATGTGCTTGATTTGTGAAGATTAGACATCATCTATGAATCTCTCTTACTGCAGTTCCACCTCCTCCATAATCCCATCACTCGCTCTGTTTTAATTTAACAGTGTTTGGTAGTGATTACTTTGCCTACAGCACTGGCCTTTGTGCCACATTGAGCCAGATGGACTTCTTATCTTTAGAAACTAGTATTTATAAATATCATTAATAAAAGTCCGTACTTTAAGCCTTTTGTAGGTACCACTGTATTTAATATTTACAATGACCTGATGAGAAAGGTGCCATGATGTTCTCATTTGTACCATGATATTCCCATTTCCCCTCATGATAGTCCCATTTTCCCTCATGATATTCCTATTCTGCAGATGAAGAAAATGAGGCAGAGAGGAATTGTTTCAGCTTTAGAGAGCTGGCAAACACGTCAATTTGGGACTTGAACCCTGGCAATCTGGCTCCAGCATTCTTCCTTTTAACATCTATACATCTCTGTTTCTCTACAGAACACTCCAGACCCTTACTCTCAGCGCAGAGCTGATATACCGCCTCGTATTTACACTGCCTTGTTGTGTTCTCAAGGCTGCTCTGTAAGGATGTTCTTCCAGTGGTTTTATAGGTGATACAGCTGCTCTCACAGGCAGTTTGGAAAGCAGGTATCAAATTCACAGACCTTGTGAATGGCTCAAGTGCGGCGGCCGCCTCCGCCGCCTGTGCTCAAATTACCACACAGTTGCACTCATCTCACATGCTAGTAAAGTAATGTTCAAAATTCTCCAAGCCAGACTTCAGCAATATGTGAACCGTGAACTCCCTGATGTTCAAGCTGGTTTTAGAAAAGGCAGAGGAACCAGAGATCAAATTGCCAACATCCGCTGGATCATGGAAAAAGCAAGAGAGTTCCAGAAAAACATCTATTTCTGCTTTATTGACTATGCCAAAGCCTTTGACCGTGTGGATCACAATAAACTGTGGAAAATTCTGAAAGAGATGGGAATACCAGACCATCTGACCTGCCTCTTGAGAAATCTGTATGCAGGTCAGGAAGCAACAGTTAGAACTGGACATGGAACAACAGACTGGTTCCAAATAGGAAAAGGAGTATGTCAAGGCTGTATATTGTCACCCTGCTTATTTAACTTATATGCAGAGTACATCATGAGAAATGCTGGACTGGAAGAAACACAAGCTGGAATCAAGATTGCTGGGAGAAATATCAATAACCTCAGATATGCAGATGACACCACCCTTATGGCAGAAAGTGAAGAGGAGCTAAAAAGCCTCTTGTTGAAAGTGAAAGAGGAGAGTGAAAAAGTTGGCTTAAAGCTCAACATTCAGAAAACGAAGATCATGGCATCTGGCCCCATCACTTCATGGGAAATAGATGGGGAAACAGTAGAAACAGTGTCAGACTTTGTTTTTTTGGGCTCCAAAATCACTGCAGATGGTGACTGCAGCCATGAAATTAAAAGGCGCTTACTCCTTGGAAGAAAAGTTATGACCAACCTAGATAGTATATTCAAAAGCAGAGACATTACTTTGCCGACTAAGGTCCGTCTAGTCAAGGCTATGGTTTTTCCTGTGGTCATGTATGGATGTGAGAGTTGGACTGTGAAGAAGGCTGAGCGCCGAAGAATTGATGCTTTTGAACTGTGGTGTTGGAGAAGACTCTTGAGAGTCCCTTGGACTGCAAGGAGATCCAACCAGTCCATTCTGAAGGAGATCAACCCTGGGATTTCTTTGGAAGGAATGATGCTAAAACTGAAGCTCCAGTACTTTGGCCACCTCATGCGAAGAGTTGACTCATTGGAAAAGACCCTGATGCTGGGAGGGACTGGGGGCAGGAGGAGAAAGGGACGACCGAGGATGAGATGGCTGGATGGCATCATGGATCAATGGACGTGAGTCTGAGTGAACTCCGGGAGTTGGTGATGGACAGGGAGGCCTGGCGTACTGCGATTCATGGGGTCGCAAAGAGTCTGACACGACTGCGCGACTGAACTGAACTGAACTGAACTGTGAATGGCAGGGCTCAGGATTTGAATTCAGATTTCATCTAACACCTGCCTCAGGCTATTCTGTACAACGAGTGGCCCCAGAATTAACCTCATCAGAACTGCCTGCAGTGGGGAGGTGGGGCTGTGTTGGTTAAAAATAAAAGTCCGGATTTCAAATGGTCTTTGTACCTATTGAATGAGCATCTCTGAAGTAGGGCTTCTGGATCTTTATTTTTAAAAAGTGATCCGGTGATTTTTGACTCACAAATTTGAATGCCTCATGCAGCCACTAAAAGCCTCTTGTGACCAGTGTTACTGGGCAATTTAAAAAATAAATTAATTAAAAATAAAAGGAGACAGAAGATGAACATGTATTGAGTGTGAACTGATAGAAAAATGAAACAACTTCAAAAATACAAATTAGAAAATCAGGTGATTCTGTCTGTTAAACAGTCCATTTCTAGAGTCACTGCAGAGCTGTGGTTGGTTATTGATTCTGGAGGCTTCTAGAGGGTTGGGGACATGGAAAGCAGGAAATAGGTCAACGTGGTAGGAACAAAGGACAAGACCCTGGGGTCAATCCCTACCTATCACTCTTATTTGTCCTTGACTCTGGGTGGGTTATGTATTCTCTCTACATTTTAAATTCTCTGTAAAATTTCGCCTCCTTGATTATTTTATATGAGAATTAAGGGAGCTGCACATCTAAAGCAGCTGACATGCAATAGGTTTTCAGTGGGCTTTTATTTATCTTCTGTCTTATGATACTTCAAAGCTAGTCATATTTTTGAGATAGATTCAATTGTTTTCTTTCTTTCTACCCACTCCTGCATTAAACTAGCCATAATGAATTTCCAGTTTGTCAATTACTTCCATTCCCCTAGACCATAAAACTGTCTCTTTAGGAAAGCATTGATCGATAATGTGAAGTTCCGTGTAAATGGTAGTGATGACTTACCAGCCACATGCACCTTCATTAGAGAAAGATGAAGGCATGCAGGATTATACCAAAGGAATGAATGTCTAATGAAAAAAATAAATTCTGAGACATTTGTAGTAGGAATATTTGGGGACAGAATTTCTTCAAGACTAGCATTTAAATTCTAAATTCTGTTGTGTGTGCTTAGTCATTTAGTTGTGTCCAACTCTTTCTGACCCTTTGAACTATAGTCTGCCAGGCTCCTCTGTCCACACGGTTTTCCAGGTAAGAATACTGGAGTGGGTTGCTATTTCCTTCTTCAGAGAGTCTTCCCCACCCAGGGACTGAGCCTGTGTCTCCTGCATTGCAGGCTGTTTCTCTACCTGCTGAACCATCGGTTCAGTTCACTTCAGTCACTCAGCCGTGTCTGACTGTTTGTGACCCCGTGGACTGCAGCATACCAGGCTTCCCTGTCCAACACCAACTCCCAGAGTTAACTCAAAGTCACATCCATTGCGTCGGTGATGCCATCCAACCATCTTATCCCCTTCTATCATCCCCTTCTCCTCCCACCTTCAATCTTTCCCAGCATCAGAGTCTTTTCCAATGAGTTGGTTCTTTGCATCAGGTGGCCAAAGTATTGGAGTTTCAGCTTCAACATCAGTCCTTCCAATGAACACCCAAGACTGATCTCCTTTAGGATGGACTGGTTTGATCTCCTTGCTGTCCAAGGGACTCTCAAGAGTCTTCTCATATACCACAGCTCAAAAGCATCAATTCTCAGTGCTCAGCTTTCTTAACAGTCCAACTCTCACATCCATACCATCAGACACTACTGTATTCTGTTACCTAGTCTATTTGAAATACCAGTTCATAAATCATATCTCTTTTTTTTGTGGTGGAAACATAAAATTGTCAAGTTACAAATTTAGAGGTCCTTTGGAACAACTCTTAGGCAGTGCTTCTCCTTGGAGGAAAGACAGTAACGTGTTCATGTTATGTAGTATACTACAGCACTCACTGTTACTCAATAAACCCAATGTGATAGAAAGCCAAACACCATTTTGCAGATGAGGAAAGTAAGGTTCAGAGAGACACTTGCCAAGGTTGCTCAAATCACCCAAGACAAGGACTTGAATCTACATGCTATATTCTTTCTCCTTTATTCCCCTCCCTAAGCTATAGTACTTCCCAATTGCAGGCAGGCAAATTATTACGGATGAATTCCTTTCTCTATCTTTCTCAATCTCTCTTTTTAGAAACTTTTAATTAGTCCCTGACTCTCTGCCATTATTAGTATTTGTTATTAAGTATTAAGAGTCATCCTTGTTCCCTTCTCCTCTCCTGTTCCCCTCCGGAAGCTTCCTACTCTGAGGCCTCTGGTTTTAATTGT
Organism: Aepyceros melampus; assembly: GCA_006408695.1. Classification (NCBI taxonomy): domain Eukaryota; kingdom Metazoa; phylum Chordata; class Mammalia; order Artiodactyla; family Bovidae; genus Aepyceros; species Aepyceros melampus. The sequence goes on from SJXQ01009121.1 coordinate 83,852, forward strand.
TACATTTTTTCACCAGTGATCAGTGGAGCTTCCCTAATGATCTCAACTCATTTGGAGGGTTTATAGCTCCAGCACAGAACTCCAATAAAAGGAAAAGAGAAGCTTCACTGGAATCCCCCAAGGCTTTGCTTCTGCCAAGAACAAAATCCTTTGCTGATAGCTACTCCTCCCCTACCCTAAGGCTTCACCCTGGGTGGCAGGACTTCCCTCTCCTACTTGGTGGAGCTATTCCTCTTTCCATACTCCCATCCTTGATCCCACCTCCTCCTCACTTTTCCAAGGTATCAGTTTCAGATGTGTGCATAGTAGGCAGGCACCTGATTACTATTTGTTGAAAGATGCAATAAATAAAGGCATTAGTGAGGGAAGAAGGAAGGATGAAAGTTTGATTTATGGGCCAAGAAACCTTGCTAGAAAATACACAAAGTTCTTAAATAACACTAGTACTTACAACCATGTGGAAGTAGTTTTATACTTAAGGAGACAGGCACAGAGTGCTGCTACGATACTCTCTGTGGTCAGACACATAGTGGGACTCATTCAGTCTTTCAGCTGTGTCTGACTTTTTGCAACCCCATGGACTGCAGCACACTAGACTTCCCTGTCCTTCACTATCTCCCAGATTTTTCTCAGATTCAAGTATATTGAGTGGTGACACCATCCAACCATCTCATCCTCTCTTAACAACTGACGTTACTGAGCCTTTCAGCTCAGTTCAGTTCAGTCACTCAGTCGTGTCCAGCTCTTTGCAACTCCATGAATCACAGCACTCCAGGCCTCCCTGTCCATCACCACCTCCCAGAGTTCTCCCAAACTCATGTCCATCAAGTTGCTGATGCCATCCAGCCATCTCATCCTCTGTCGTCCCCTTCTCCTCCTGCCCCCAATCCCTCCCAGCATCAGGGTCTTTTCCAATGAGTCAACTCTTCTTATAGCAAACGTATAAATATATAAATAGAAATAGAAAAATAAATATAAATATTCCTATAAATATCAACACAGCTCTGTCATGCAATTGCTCTTATTATCCTCATTTCCCGATGGTAACATAAGTGGGCAAGCCAAGATTCTAATCTCGGTGCTCCAGCTCCAGACTGTGGGTCCTTGATCTTCACATCGTAGTACTGTGATATTAGGATATATCACCCAAGAGCTAAGCTTGGTTATTAAGCGTTTAAACCCTCAAAGGTTTTGTCAACCTTTTATCTAATTTAATCTTTATAAAAACAATCGATGATGTGGGAGAAAACAATACTCTTATTCATCTTTGATTTGGGGAAGAACTGAGGACAAGAGGGAATTATGGCCCTTCCTTCTAAATCCCTCCAAGGATAGATGCAGGGTCTAAACTCAAGCCCGTTATGGTGAAAGGTGATGGACCGAGTGACTGTAGAGTTTAGTGACATCCTTCTACCCCTGGCAGTGCCATGTGTTAGTCATTTTACAAGGTTTACCCTGTTTAGTATCTCTGAGCCCTGGTATTTATTATCTGCAAAACAAAGATGAGAATACATGTGCCACAGGATTTGGGTCTGAATATTATTAGACGTTTTATTGCTAAAATGTGGCAGACATATTATGCATTTGGCTTTCCTTCCCAGGCTCACCATGGATATTTTGTGTCAAGGTGAGCCCCTCCAACAACCTGGATGTGGAGGTCCCCAGCTCATAACCTGGGGCTGGCCCTTCTTATCTTACTGTTTCATGTTGCTCATCCACCAAGGAGAGAGATGAGAAAAGCCGTCATTCATGAACTGACTTCTCTTTGCTGACTCATGGTTGTCCTAACTCTCTTACTCCTGGATAAAAGCCAAACTGTGGCACATATCAAGACAGTGACCCCAATCGTTCAGACTCCTTAGAAGCTCAAAGTTGGGAAGAGCTAAGATTTAAACCCCTTGTCTTAAAGAGAAGGGAAAACAGACGCATGCAAGGGAGAAGAATCTCTCATGCTCACATTGTTTGAAATGGCAAAACTGGGACTAAAACTCAACTCTGAATGAAATCATATCTTTTTATCTTACGCTACTGCAAAGAGTCAGACACGACTGAGAGACTGAACTTAACTGAACTGCAGTGATTGCTTGGAGAATGAATACTGGTTTCTAAGTCAGGGAGACCTAAACAGGAAACTCTGAAGGTATTGATATACCTCCCCAGTAAAATTGTGTACACCAGGAACAAAGGCTTCCAAAACTGTCCAGGGAGTCACACCAGCTGACAGTGATGGAGCCCATCAGTGCCCTGTCTGATTAATGAAGAATATCTAATAAACATGAGGAGAAAGGCCAAGGATTCTAATGTTTAATTATCTGCCCAATGATTGAAAGTCTAATTTCATTTGCTTGTGCTTGTTTGTCAAGGTGCCTATATTTGCCAGCAAGGAAAGAGCTTCGGAGTGCAGGGACTTAATGCAGATGAATTCATTAAGGCACTTATTAATCTTCACATCCGAGTAGCTTAATATTCAATCAGTTATCAACTTCTTTCAATTCCGGACATGGAACCAGGAAACCAGGAGAACAGTATAATGCGTTTGTCATTTCAGTCCAAACCTAACAATGTATTTATTGATCATCAATTATAACAAAGGATTCATTAATTTATTTTGTTTTATTTTGGAATTGGACACAGTTGTCTATAGTTTATATGGATGTGCAAAAGGCCAAAGGCATATATTTTTAGCAATATGGAGACTAGAGAGCAACAAAAGTCTCAGTACACAAAATTTAGTAAACTAAATTTAACTAAAAAAGCAAATATTAACGTTTAATGTTATAAATGCCTTTAAAAATCAGAGAAAATAAATGAGGTCAAAGACTATATGAAACTATGAGCACGAATAGATAAACTAACGCGTCCTACATGAGTTTCGGCTGAGAGCTCCTGCCAGTTACTGTGGGGCCTCCATCCGGAGTTGTAAGGGCGCTTCTGAAACAAAGGAAAGGAGGAAGCCTGGAGACTAGACTGCGAGGTCAGGCAGATCCTCTGCATTAAGCCAAGACCCCAGGTGGCAACGCTGTCACTGAATGAACTGGGAGGGAAAATGCCCATAAGGGTGTCTGTGAGATTCGGAGACGTGAGACCTATATTGAGGTCTAACTTCTGTTCATCAAAGCTCATAAATCAGAAAGGATGTGACCACAGTTAAGTGTTATCAATGTGCTTCAGGGAATTTATTTTTTATGGAGAGGTGAATAGGTTAATTCATTTTATATTAACTTAAATAGGCATATGTTACCGTTTCTCAGCTAATCATTAAAAGACCAGTAGAGTATACAGCTTTCAAATTAGTGAAGAAGAAATACTAACTCGTTCCAAAAGCAAGAAGAAGAAAAGAGATAAAAAGCTGGAATAGAAAGAAAGCACACAATAAAAAAAGTTACTAACCCAACCATATCAGTAATCATAATCAATGCAAAGAGATTACTTTCTGCATTTAAAACACTAAAGTGTATAAAAAAGTAAAGTCTACCCAGAGACTATTTACCAGAGAAAACCTAAAACACAAATGTACAGCTTGAAAAAAAATAGAAAAATATAACAGGAAAATGCCAGTCTTAGGATTGGCATCTCTATTCAAATTTCAGATAATCTGAAGACTAACGTTAAAAAACTATCTTTAGAAGAGGTAGAAAGGGTTGTACTATAGAGAAAATAAATTCAACTTGTTAAAAAATGTTAAAATTTTAAACTTGTATTAACTTAATAATACGTTTCTAACTATGTGAAATAAAATATTATGGATCAAGCAAAAAATGACAAATCCACATCACAGTGAGAAACTGTAATATCTTTCTCAATAATTAAGAGAGAATATAGTTGACTCAGATGATATAAGTAGCAAGATTGATTAGTGGAACACTGCCTTTAACAATAGTTTGTGGACAGTTTTAGTGGGTTATGGATAACTTTCTTTATCAAAAACATTTCTCAATAAGTTTCACAAAATTAACATATCACTAAATTTTCCAACCAAAATAAATTTGTTAGATGTCGATGTAAAACAGATAACAGAAGTAAATATAATTAGGTGAATATATATGGATGCGTACTCATAGATACACATCAGAAAAAAATCACGTTTATGTACATGTTCAGAATTTTAAGATGACTCTCTAAGTTACTTATAGATCAAGTGAGAAATTATATTGGATGTTAGGAAATATTTAGATCAATATTTCTATGGAAGCATCAAAGTTTACCTTATAACTGAACTGATACCTCAAAGGAGTTTACAGATTCAAATTTTTATATTCAAAAGCAAAAGAAGTAAAAGTAATTAAAAATTTAAAAGAACAGCAAGATTCTAAAGTGTTGAGGATTTAATAATAAAGACAAAGGTGATAATGTGTGATGTGTGTCTGTGTATGTGAGAGAGAGGGAATGGGAGAAAAAAGCATAGATCACAACATTAAAAAAGGGAGACATAACTATGGTTTTGAAAATGATTAATAGAAATAATAGGCATAGTAAACAAACATTCTAATAAATGGAAAATTATTTACATAGAGCAAACATTCAAAAATACAGTTTACTAAATCTTGTGCAATAAAAGGTAGAAAACCTGAATGATCTTTCTCAACATGAATGATATTGAAGCAACCCTTTTATCTATGCCCATAAACAGAACAACTGGATGAGCTGATTTTCAAGTAAATTGTATAAAGTGTCTAAGAAACAAGTAATTCCAACCTGCAAAATATCTTTCAGAGAATAAAATAAAGGGGGAGATTATTGCCAAACTTTTTTGTTTTTTGGAGGATCATACACCCTCATAACCAAAACCACACAAAAGGGTACATATGAGAACTCTTGTAAGAAAAGAACAAGCATATGATAGACCACTGCCATTCATGGGCATGGAAAAGTTCTAAATAAAATTTTAGCAAACAGCATCCAACAATGAATAAAAATACCAATGCAGCATGGTTAATATGAGATTGTTCTAGGAATGACTAATGTTGGGAAATCTATAAACACATCCAACTGTATTAACTGACCAAGTAAGAAATTTAAATTTGAATCATACAATAAAAACTTTTTCAAGAAAACTTGGCAATCATTTATAATGAAAACTTGTACTGAACTATGATTAAGCAAGAACTTTCTTAACTGGATAAAGGAGAGCTTAAAGAAGTCTACCAGAGAAACAGAATAACTAGAAACCTACACATATAAGGAAATGCAGTATATTGGAAAAGGATAAAACAAAAAAGACTAGTAGATTAGTAGAAAAATTATAGTCTATTTAATAAGTGGTGCTGCTGTGTAAAGCAATTGTACCCATGGGAGAAAATAAAAAGGGAATTTCATCTTGCATTAAAAACAAAAATAATTTCCAAGTAATTTAAAGACTTAAGTATGATAACTAAATCAATAAAAATTTTAAAAATAAGGATAATATTTTTATGTCTACAGATGTGGGAAAGGTTTCTAAAACAACCCACCAAAAAAAAAATCATAAAATAAAACAACCTACCAAAGAATAAAGCATAAATAAAATCAGCAATTTGACTTCTGTTCAACTCAGTTCATTTGTTCAGTTGTGTCTGACTCTTTGCAGTCCCATAGGCTGCAGAACACCAGGGTTCCCTATCCACCACCAACTCCCAGAGCTTACTCAAACTAATGTCCATTGAGTAGGTGATGCCATCCAAACATCTCATCCTCTGTTGTCCCCTTCTCCTCCCACCTTCAATTTTTCCCAGCATCCAGGTCTTTTCAAATGAGTCGATTCTTCCCATCAGGTGCCAAAGATTAGAGTTTCAGCCTCAGCATCAGTCCTTGCAATGAATATTCAGGACTGTTTCCTTTAGGATGGCTTGGTTGGATCTCCTTGCCATCCAAGGGACTCTCAAGAGTCTTCTCAAACACCACAGTTCAAAAGCACCAGTTCTATGGGGCTCAGCTTTCTTTATAGTCCAACTCTCACATCTATACATGATTACTGGAAAAACCATAGCCTTGACTAGACCGACCTTTGTTGGCAAAGTAATGTCTCTACTTTAAATATGTGTCTAGGTTGGTCATAGCTCTTCTTCCAAGGAGAAAGCGTCTTTTAATTTCATGGCTGCAGTCATCATCTGCAGTGATTTTGGAGCCCCCCCCCACCCCCAAATAAAGTCTCTCACTGTTTCCACTATTTCCCCATCTCTTTGCCTTGAAGTGATGGGACCAGATGCCATGGTCTTAGTTTTAAGCCAACTTTTTCACTCTCCTCTTTCACTTTCATCAAGAGGTTCTTCAGTTCTTCTTCACTTTCTGCCATAAGGGTGGTGTCATCTGCATACCTGAGGTTATTGGTATTTCTCCTGGCAATCTTGATTCCAGCTTGTGCTTCATCCAGTCCAGCATTTCTCATGATTTACTCTGCATATGTTAATTAAACAGGGTGAAAATATGCAGCCTTGACATATTCGTTTCCTGATTTGGAACCCATCTGTTGTTCCATGTCCAGTTCTAACTGTTGCTTCTTGACTTGCAAACAGGTTTCTCTGGAAGCAGGTCGGGTGGTCTGGTATTCCTATCTCTTTAAGAATTTTCCACAGCTTCTTGTGATCCACACAGTCAAAGGCTTTAGCATAGTCAATAAAGCAGAAGTAGATTTTTTTTTTTTTTCTGGAATTCTCTTCCTTTTTTCATGATGCAGCAGATATTGGCAATTTGATCTCTGATTCCTCTGCCTTTTCTAAATCCAGCTTGAACATCTGAAATTTCATGGTTCATGTACTTTTGAAGCGTGGCTTGGAGAATTTTAAGCATTACTTTGACAGCGTGTAGATGAGTGCAATTGTGTGGTAATTTCAACATTCTTTGGCATTGTATTTCTTTGAGATTGAAATGAAAACTGACCTTTTGCAGTCCCGTGGCCACTGCTGAGTTTTCCAAATTTACTGGCATACTGAGTGCAGTTCTTTCACAGGATCATCTTTTAGGATTTGAAATAGCTCAACTGGAATTCCTTCACCTCCACTAGCTTTGTTCATAGCGATGCTTCCTAAGGCCTACTTCTCTTTGCATTCCAGGATGTCTGGCTCTAGGTGAGTGATCACACCATGATGGTTATTTGGGTCATGAAGATCTTTTCTGTATATTTCCTCAGTGTATTCTTGCCACCGCTTCTTAGTACATTCTACTTCTGATAGGTCGATACCATTTCTGTCCTTTATTGTGCATGAAATGTTCCCTTGGCATCTTTAATTTTCATGAAGAGATCTCTAGTCTTTCCTATTCTATTGTTTTCCTATATTTCTTTGCATTGGTCACTCAGAAAGGCTTTCTTATCTCTCCTTGCTATTCTTTGGAACTCTGCATTCAAATGAGCCTATCTTTTCTTTTTTCCTTTGCCTTTCATGTCTTTTCTTTTCTCAGCTATTTGTAAGGCCTCCTCAGAAAACCATTTCGCCTTTTTGCATTTCTTTTTCTTGGGGATGGTCTTGATATCTGCTTCCTGTACAATGTCATGAACCTCCATCCATATTGCTTCAGGCACTCTATCTATCAGATCCAATCCCTTCAATCTATTTGTTACTTCCACTGTATAATCATAAGGGATTTTATTTAGGTCATACCTGAATGGTCTAGTGGTTTTCCTACTTTCTTCAATTTGAGTCTGAATTTGGCAATAAGAAGTTCATCATCTGAGCTGCACGGTGCTGAAACAGGGGCTGCGTAGCGCTGGAGTGACTTTGAGAAAATAAACCACTACTGGTAGCAATGGAAAAACCCCAGTAAGATGGCAAGAGGGGCAAAATCACATTTAGAGTCTAACCCCATACCCGCCAGAGATGCTCAGAAGGCCAAACAAACCTTGTGCACACTAGGACCCAGAGACCCCACATAGACTGAGACAAAACTGCGTTTGAGTGTCTCCTGTGGAGGTAAGGGTCAGCAGTGAACTGCTGCAGGGGTAGGGGCTCTGGGTGCAGTAGACCTGGGTATGGCATAAGCCCTTTTGGAGGAGGTCGCCATTAACCCCACCATAGACCTGCCAGAACTTACACAGAACTGAGGAAACAGGCTCTAGGAGGGCACAACAAAACCTTGTGAGCACCAGGACCCAGGAGAAAGAAGCAATCACCCCACAAGGTACTGGCCCAGACTTGCCCAAGAGTATCCAGGAGTCTGTGGCAGAGCTGTGGGTCAGGGGTCACCTGCTGCAGGGTGGGGGCACTGAGTGCAGCAGTGCATGCACAGGACCTTCTGATGGGGGTGGCCATTGTCTTCATTATCTCCACCATAGTTTGGCCTCAGGTCAAATAACAGGGAGGGAACGCAGCCGCGCCCTTCAACAGAAAATTGGATTAAAGATTTACTGAGCATAGCTCTGCCCCTCAGAACAAGACCCAGTTTCTCCCTCGTTGGTCTCTCCCATCAAGAAGCTTCCATAAGCCTATTATCCTTCTCCATCAGAGGGCAGACAGACTGACAACAACAATCACAGAAAACTAACCAATGATCACATGGACCACAGCCTTGTCTAACTCAATGAAACTATGAGCCGTGCCCTGTAAGGCCACCCAAGATGGACACGTCATGGTGGAGAGTTCTAAGAAAATGATGTCCACTGGAGAGGGGAATGCAAACCACTTCAGGATTGTTGTCTTGAGAGCCCCATGAACAGCATGAAAAGGCAAAAGGATAGGCTACTGAAAGGTGAACTCCTCAGGTTGGTAGGTGCCCAATATGCTACTGGAGATCAGTGGAGAAATAAATCCAGAAAGAATGAAGGGAGGAGCCAAGCAAAAACAGCACTCAGATGTGGATGTGACTGGTGGTGGAAGCAAAGTCTGATGCTGTAAAGAGCAATACTGCATAAGAACTGAAATGTCCATCAGTTCAGTTCAGTTGCTCAGTGGTGTCTGACTCTTTGTGACCCCATGAATCGCAGCACGCCAGGCCTCCCTGTCCATCACCAACTCCCGGAGTTCACTCAGACTCACATCCATCGAGTTAGTGATGCCATCTAGCCATCTCATCCTCTTTCGTCCCCTTCTCCTCCTGCCTCCAATCCCTCCCAGCATCAGAGACTTTTCAAATGAGTCAACTCTTCCCATGAGGTAGCCAAAGTATTGAAGTTTCAGCTTTAGCATCATTCCTTCCAAAGAACACCCAGGACTGATCTCCTTCAGAATGGACTGGTTGGATCTCCTTGCAGTCCAAGGGACTCTCAAGAGTCTTCTCCAGCACCATAGTTCAAAAGCATCAATTCTTCGGTGCTCAGCTTTCTTCACAGCCCAACTCTCACATCCATACATGACCACAGGAAAAACCATAGCCTTAACTAGATGGACCTTAGTCGGCAAAGTAATGTCTCTGCTTTTGAATATGCTATCTAAGTTGGTCATAACTTTCCTTCCAAGGAGTAAACATTTTTTAATATCATGGCTGCAATCACCATCTGCAGTGATTTTGAAGCTCCCAAAATAAAGTCTGACACTGTTTCCACCGTTTCCCCATCTATCTCCCATGAAATGATGGGGCCAGATGCCATGATCTTAGTTTTCTGAATGTTAAGCTTTAAGCCAACTTTTCCACTCTTCTCTTTCACTTTCATCAAGAGGCTTTTTAGTTCCTCTTCACTTTCTGCCATAAGGATGGTGTCATCTGCATATCGGAGGTTATTGATATATCTCCTGGCAGTCTTGATTGCAGCTTGTGCTTCTTCCAGCAAATTGCAAGTGGTCAAACAGGAGATGGCAAAAGTGAACATCAACATTTTAGGAATCAGCAAACCAAATGGACTGGAATGGGTGAATTTAACTCAGATGACCATTTTATCTACTACTGTGGGCAAGAATCTCTTAGAAGAAATGCAGTAGCCATCATAGTCAACAAAAGAGTCGAAATGCAGTACTTGGATGCAATCTCAAAAATGACAGAATGATCTCTGTTCATTTCCAAGGCAAACCATTCAATATCACAGTTATCCAAGTCTATGCCCCAACCAGTAACAATGAAGAAGCTGAAGTTGAACATTTCTATGAATCCTACAAGACCTTCTAGAGCTAACACACAAAAAAGATGTCCTTTTCATTATAGGGGACTGGAATGCAAAAGTAAGAAGTCAAGAAACACTTGGAGTAACAGACAAATTTGGCCTTGGATTACAGAATGAAGTAGGGCAAAGGCTAATAGAGTTTTGCCAAGAGAATGCACTGGTCATAGCAAACACAATCTTCCAAAAGCAGAAAAGAAAACTCTACACATGGACATCACCAGATGGTCAATACCAAAATTATTTTGATTGTATTCTTTGCAGCCAGTGATTGAGAAGCTCTATACAGTCAGCAAAAGCAAGACTGGGACCTCACTCTGGCTCAGATAATGCCTTTTGTTATATTATATCTATTCATTGTTAGACCCCATAAAGAGATGAAAATACAAGCTGCAATCTGAGAGAAAATATTTGTGACCATGTAAATGACAGAAATTTAACTTGCAAAATGGATAAATATTTTTAATAAAATAATAACAAGTCCCAGTTCAGTTCAGTTCAGTCGCGCAGTCGTGTCCGACTCTTTGCGACCCCATGAATCGCAGCACGCCAGGCCTCCCTGTCCATCACCAACTCCCGGAGTTCACTCAGACTCACGTCCATTGAGTCCATGATGCCATCCAGCCATCTCATCCTCGGTCGTCCCTTTCTCCTCCTGCCCCCAATCCCTCCCAGCATCAGGGTCTTTTCCAATGAGTCAACTCTTCGCATAAGGTGCCCAAAGTACTGGAGCTTCAGTTTTAGCATCATTCCTTCCAAAGAAATCCCAGGGTTGATCTCCTTCAGAATGGACTGGTTGGATCTCCTTGCAGTCCAAGGGACTCTCAAGAGTCTTCTCCAACACCACAGTTCAAAAGCATCAATTCTTCGGTGCTCAGCCTTCTTCACAGTCCAACTCTCACATCCATACATGACCACAGGAAAAACCATAGCCTTGACTAGACGGACCTTAGTCGGCAAAGTAATGTCTCTGCTTTTGAATATACTATCTAGGTTGGTCATAACTTTTCTTCCAAGGAGTAAGCGCCTTTTAATTTCATGGCTGCAGTCACCATCTGCAGTGATTTTGGAGCCCCAAAAAACAAAGTCTGACACTGTTTCTACTGTTTCCCCATCTATTTCCCATGAAGTGATGGGGCCAGATGCCATGATCTTTTACAATGAGCTGTTTTTTCATAGCTACAAGTTTAACAAAATCTAAGTTTATCAGGAGACCTGGATTTGATCCCTGGGTTTGGAAGGTCCCCTGAGGAGGGAATGGCAACCCTCTCCAGTATTCTTTCATGGAGAATCCCCATGGACAGAGGACCTTGGTGGTCAACAGTCCTTGGAGTCACAGAGTCGGACATGACAGTGTGACTAAGCGCAGCATACAGCTCAAGAAATCTATCAGTACCAAAAGTTAGCAAGGATGCGAAACAGAAATGGTTCTCATGCTCACTGATGCCTATGTCTGTGCCATTTGATGAAAGCAACAGGGGAACAGTATTAAAAGCATACTTAACTTTTCACCCAAAATTTCTTACATGGGGTCTTTCCCACAGAAATAAAGACTTAGGATCAAGATATCAACGGAAACAGATGTTTACTGGAGCATTATTCACAAAGGCAGAAAGGAGTAACAAAGTGACAAATAGGGGAAATGATGAAATAAATTATAGTACATTTATACCAAGGGACTCTTTCACAGCTATTAAAAATAATGGATTAGAACTATGCTACCTGATAAAAGAGAATTATATAAGGTATAACTGATTAGAAAACTTGAAGTGGGAAATATGTATAATAAGGAAAATAATCTGTAAGATAAGCTCCCATTTTGGAAAGTAAAATTGGCAAAAATCCCCATTTGTTCTTGCAACACACAGACACACAGACACGCAGACACACAGACACACAGACACACAGACACACAGATGCATATTAGTGCGTGTATACTGTGCCCTGTGTGTAAGCATGAGAGAATCATGAAGCATGTCTCACATGTTGTCATGTATGCTGCCTTGTCAGAGGGAATGAAGTGGTGAGGGGGGAACAAGGCTAGACAAATGAAGAAAGACTGTACAAAAATGATGTAATGATTTATGTAAAATAATACCTGCTTGCATATACAGATGAAGCAATTTTAAAAGCCCCACAAGTAGTGTAAATTTATATCGAGTAACTTGTACCATTTTGTGATGGATTCCAAAGCTGAGGTGGGTGGAATCAAGTTGCAGACTAACATACAGTAGCATTCTGTGTGTGAAGGAAATTTCCACATATATATATATAATACATGTATTTCAAGGAGAAAGGCATATAAGAATATATCAGTTCAGTTTAGTCACTCAGTCATGTCTGACTCTTTGTGACCCACAGACTGCAGCATGCCAGGCTTCCCTGTCCATCACTAACTCCCAGAGCTTGCTCAAACTCATGTCCACCAGGTCGGTGATGCCATCTAACCAACTGTAAATGATGATCACTTAGCACGGTAGAGGTGACGATGGTGGTGAAGAGCAGAGATGAGTAGAAGGGCAATGATTCCGTCTGTCTTTATCCATCTATGCTCTGTATTGCATCACTCCTCACAATAAGGTTTTATGTATCCATCACCTACTGCTGTGTAACAAACCACCCCAAACAAAGTGGTTTAAAAGAAAAAAACATGTATTTTTTTTTGATTCTGTGGGTGTGCTGGTGAATCTTCTGCTCTGGACTGGTTTGTGTGGCTCAACTAGACAATCTCATGTGTCTGAAGAGTTGGTTTGGTATCACTGAAGTGATGGAGATCAATTGACCACGTGTGGATCACCACTTAGTAAGCTAGCTTAGATCAACATCATAGTCATGAGGCTCCCAAGAGCAACAACAAAGCAAGCTCCAGTAAGGAAGTACTTCTAAGCCTCTGCTCTTGACATATGTTAATGTTGCCAAAGCAAGTCACAGAGTCGAAGAAGGAGTCCTAACAAGGGCACAGATAGAAAAATGATAATTTGGAGGCACTTTTACAACCTATCACAATGTATTTGCAAACTTATTTTCACTATCATTTTATTCATTTCAGTTCTTTCCCATTGAAAGGCACTCGTTATCTTTTTTTTTTTCCTGCATCATATTTCTTGTCTGATCTTAGTTACTTACACCCTTGCCAGTGAAAGTGCTGGAGTCCTAACCACTGGACCACAAAAGAATTCCCAAGGCACTTATTATCTTTGAAGCATAGACTTTGTTACAAGGATCCTTCAAGGATCCTTCATGAATTATTTCTTATTCTCTTCTGTGCCATACTACATTGCTCATTTTCTATATTCCCTATTCACCATTCTTTGGAAGGAATGATGCTAAAGCTGAAACTCCAGTACTTTGGCCACCTCATGCGAAGAGCTGACTCATTGGAAAAGACTCTGATGCTGGGAGGAATTGGGGGCAGGAGGAAAAGGGGACGACCGAGGATGAGATGGCTGGATGGCATCACCAACTCGATGTACATGACTTTGGGTGAACTCTGGGAGTTGGTGATGGACAGGGAGGCCTGGCGTGCTCATGGGGTAGCAAAGAGTCGGACATGACTGAGCGACTGAACTGAACTGATTCACCATTGGAGTGTGGTCAAGGAATCTATAATTCCTAGTTTCCGTAGATAATCTTGGTTTATGCTTGTTTCCTTATCAGGTTTAGAATTTGTTGTGGATCTTTAAGAATTTTCTAACAAAATAATATTACTTATTGTTTCATTTAAACAAGCCAGAATAGGTTTGGGAGACATCTAGTACTTTGCACTTACTGTTTCTGTTAAGGTCTTATTTAAAAACCCATGAGATGCTTGTATAGTGAACCAGATATTCACCTTGGGTGTGTGTGTACTCGGTGGCTCAGTCACATCCGGCAATTTGTGATCCCTTGGCTGTAGCCTGCCAGGCCCTCTGTTCATGGGATTTTCCAGGCGAGAATACTGGAGTGGCGTTGCCATTCCCTTCTCTGGGGATCTTGCTGACTCAGGGATCGAACTGGGGTCTTTTCCATCTCTTGCACTGGCAGAGAGATTCTTTACCACTTGAGTCACCTTAACAACTGCCGATACATGGAAAATGACCAGAAATAACCAGTCCTTCTATTTCAGATGATTTCTAGGTGTTATATGTGGCTCAGCTGGTAAAGAAACTGCTTGCAATGTTGGAGACCTAGGTTCGATCCCTGGGTTGGGAAGATCCCCTGGAGAAGGGAAAGGTCACCCACTTCAGTATTCTGGCCTAGAGAAGTATGGACAGTATAGTCCGTGGGGTCGCAAAGAGTTGGGCACGACTGAGCGACTTTTCCGCTTTCAGAGGCTTGATGCACTTAGACCTTGTGTCAGGGTCAGTGTGCTGGAGGAAGGACGCACGCTGCCCCTGCTGGCCATGTGGTGTGCTAGCCACCGGTGCCGGAGCCTCCACCATGACGCCCAAGGGAAACTGAAATGCCCAGGTCAGTGACAGTCTGGGAAATTGCACGTTACCATATACAGGGAAATCCATCAGGAAACAGGAACTAACCGTCTCTTTGACCACAATCACAACAGTAGTTCTTTCCCAGTATTTATTGATTTTAATGTCTGGTAATCTTAAGTCTTGTTGAACACAAAGAGGTTTAAAAAGTGAACGCTTAATTAAAAATTAGTACTGAATTCCAGTTACTAAAGAAGGTTGATGATGAATGCTGTCTTCAAAAAATATTTTACAACATTTACCATATCTGCTATGAAAAGCATAGCAAATCACTAGCTATGGAAACACAGAATCACAAATACGATGAAGAAAAGTCAGATTTGCTTCAAGTTAGGAGCTGATTTATGAAGAATGTTGCCCCAAACAACTAGTTAACTCAGGAGACTATAGAAGCTAATTTACATATCTATCTTAAAACATGACTTTCTTTTGAGACTGCATGCTGATTTTACTTTCTTCATTTTTATTTGGAGTTTTCTCCTACAAGTAACAAAAAGTGAAATGATAGTCTTTCCATTAATATAAGAAAACTTCATGCACATATAAATTAAGTCAGTTTTATATTGGAATCAATAGATGCTATCAATAGAAAACTAGTTAATTTTAATAATGATTTGATTTTTAAAAAATTCTTCTTAAAATCAAAAGGAAATTTTTGGAAGTCATTAGTCAAATGTTACAGAGAAGGCAATGGCATCTCACTCCAATACTCTTGCCTGGAAAATCCCATGGATGGAGGAGCCGGGTAGGCTGCAGTCCATGGGGTCACTAAGAGTCGGTCACAAATGAGCGACTTCACTTACACTTTTCACTTTTATGCATTGGAAGAGGAAATGGCAGCCCACTCCCGGGTTCTTGCCTAGAGAATCCCAGGGATGGGGGAGCCTGGTGGGCTGCCGTCTATGGGGTCACACAGAATCAGACATGACTGAAGTGACATAGTAGCAGCAGCAGCAGTCGAATGTTAAGCAGCTGACATTTGGGGGAATGATGTAAATTCACGTGTAAGTACAACATTGAAATAGTTGTTTCCATTATGATAATATGAATACAAACTTTGATGGAGCAGATGATAATAAAAACTTATGGTTTTACTAATTTTATGGAGAAGAAATGTGCAAGGAATTGCTACTGATGCCCTTTATAATCCATAATTATGCCCATTCAAGCAGTTTAAAAAATTCATCAGACTAGCAATGCCTATTTTCTTCCTGCTGCTCATGATAAATCAAATTTTAGAAATATTTCAGGTTTGAAAGAACTATTTTATAAATCAATCTGAGTATTTTAAAATGATAGTAAACTATTTTATTTTTCAGATGCATCCTCTAAATTTTGGATGTATAGTGTTAAAAATTATTAACAATATACTCAATGTTATGAGTGTGAAAAAGTCTTCAGATTTTTAACTTTTAGAAAGTTGCATATATATTCTGTATTGAAAATGTTGAAGTTTCAATTTCAAAAAATTGAAAAATATTTCTGTCCTGGAATGCAGTGATATTGAGAAAGTCCTCTAGTTTGCAGCAATTTGATTTAGGGAAATGTTAAAAAGAATCATATAAAGAGCAATATCTTTGACAAGTTTTTGTCTTGTAGAAGTGTTTACCATAGTAAGATTCTCTAAATGGAGGGGGAAAGAAAGTAACTGTGAAAATATCTAGTTGAGATATTTATTCATCTTACTACACAACATATAAGAGTATACTCCATTAATAGAATTTGCTGTTGGTTTAGAGTTATTTCATATCCAGAGAGAGAATATTTCCTCAGTTAAAGAGATCATGTATAGAGCTAAGAGTCTACAGATGATAGCAACAACTTTAAATGTGTTAGCCATGGCATGAAACTTTGAAAAAGATTACAGATAATTTTATGAATAAATCAGTAACATCACAATGAAAAGAGAGCATTCTCCAGGGAGGAAAAAAGAAACAAACAATAGCAACTCAGTATTAGAAAGAGATATTGCTAAGAAACTGATTAGAGTATATGAACATGTGCTGAAAATAAATATTCTACTTATTAAAATTTAACATTCAGATAATTAAATATAGCATGATTTTTTTATATTTAAAGATTATTTTAAGTCTTTGAAATTAGTTTTAAATAATATCCAGTTATATGTACACTGATAGAGTAAAATTGGCCAGTCAATAAACATAGACATTACTAAGCTTCATATGAAATTTTATGTTAAAAAGCTTTATTTGTTAGAGTAATTTTAAGTTCACAGCAAAAAAACAGGGTTCGCATATGGCCATCATATTCCCACATATGCACAACTTCTCCATTATCAACACCCCCCACCAGAGTGGTAAATTTGCTATAATCAATAAACTTACATAGACATTCACTATCACCCAAGGTCCATAGTAGCTTACAATAGAGTTCACTGTTGATGTTGTACATTCTGTGAGTTTGGAAAAAAGCGTCATTATATGTATCCACCATCATAGTGTCATACAGAATTTTCTCACTTTCCTAAAATCCTCTGTGTTTGCTAATCTTCATTTGCCCTTTCCAACTCTGGCAACTATTGATCTTCTTACTGTCTTCATAGTTTTTGCCTTTTCCTGAGTGTCATATGTGCTGTGCTTAGTCACTCAATTGTGTCCGACTCTTTGTGACCCCGTGGTCTGCTCATAGGAATTCTCTAGGCAAGAATACTGAAGTGGGTTGCCATGCCCTCCTCCAGGGGATCTTTCTAACGCAGGGATCAAACCCAGGTCTCCTGCATTGCAGGAAGATTCTTTACTGTCTGAGCTACCAGAGAATCCCTTAGTTATATGTATTTAAGGTTTCTTCCTCATTTGATGACTTGTGAGTTCATTTCTTTTTAACACTGAGTAATATTCTGCTGTCGGGATGGATATACCATGGTTTATGTATCCAGTCACCTACTAGAGAACATCATGGTTGCTCTAATTCTTGACAGTCATGAGGAAAGCTGCTTTAAATTACCTGTGTGCAGATTTTTGTGTGATGGTTTCAGCTCATGTGGATAAATAATGAAAAACAAGATTTATGGATTATATGGTTAGGGTATATTTGGTTTTATAAGGAAGTGTTTTCCAAAGTTGTAATCCTACCAGCAAGGATTGAGAGAAAAGTTCTTGTTTCTCAACATCCTTGTCAGCATTTTGTATTGTCAACATTTTAGATTTTGGTCATTTTAGTAGTGGTATCTCATTGTTTTAATTTGCATTTCCCTGGTGACTTATAATGTGGAATATCTCTCATTTGCCATCTGTGTACCTTTTTTGATAAGATGTTTGTTTAGAGCTTTTGTCCATTTTTAAATTAAGTTTTTATTGTTGAGTTTCAAAAGTTCATTGTATATATTTAATAGGAGTCCTTTATTTTCTCCCAGCCTGTGATTTTTCTTCTCAGCATTTCTGCATTGTCTTTTTCAGAGCAGACATTTTTAGTTATGATGATGTCCAACTCATCAATGGTTTCTCTCATAAATGATGCCTCTGGTGTTGTACCCAAGGAGTCATCACCATGCACAAGGTCATTTAGCTTCTCTTATGCTATTTTCAAGGAGAATTTACAGTTTTGCACTTCAGAGCTACGATTCATTGGGTGTTAATTTTGTCTGTTGGGCAGGTCCGTTTCTAGATCTATGTCTTTGCATGTGACTGTCAGTTCTAGCCCCATCTGTGGAAAAGACTATCTTTGCTCGATTGTGTAGTTCTGCTTCTTTGCCCAAGATCAGTGACTATATTTCCATCGGTCTGTTTCTAGGCCTTCTCTTACATCCTGCTGATCTGTCTATTCTTTTCAATAAAGCACTGTCTTGATTACTTTAGCTTTAGAGTAAGGCAAGTCAGTCTGTCAGGCCTCTACAATATTGAATTGGCTTTTGCCGCTCCTGAGTGGTGCAGTGGTAAAGAATCTGCCTATCAATACAGGAGATGTAAAAGATGTGGGTTCAATCCCTGGGTCAGGAAGATCCCCTGGAGTAGGAAAAGGCAACCCGCTCCAGTATTCTTGCCTGGAAAATTCCATGGACAGGGGAGCCTGGCTGTCTACAGTCCATAGAATTGCAAAAGTCAGATACAGCTGACCATATATGCTCCTGCTCCTCCTTTGCCATTCCATATAAACTAGAATCTTTTTGTCCATATCCATAAAATAACCTGCTGAAATTTTGATTAACATTGTGTCGAATCTCTGCATCAGTTTTGGGAAGATATCTTGAAAACATTGAGACTTCCTACCATAAATCTCTCTCCACTTATTTATTATTTTATATCTTTCATCAGAGTTTTGTAGTTTTTCTCATGTAGATGTTGTATACATTTTGTTAGATATACACCTAAATATTTCATTTTGCAAAATTCTAATGTAAATTATTTTTAATTTTAAATTCTAGTTGTTTATTGCAGGTATTTAGGAAAACAATTAACTTTTGTTTGTTACCCTTATATTCTTTGCTATCAATTCAGTTCAGTTCCGTCGCTCAGTCGTATCCAACTCTTTGTGACCCCATGAATCGCAGCACACCAGGCTTCCCTGTCCATCACCAACTTCCAGAGTTACTCAAACTCATGTCCATCAAGTCAGTGATGCCATCCAGCCATCTCATCCTCTGTCATCCCCTTCTCCTCCTGCCCCCAATCCCTCCCAGCATCAGGGTCTTTTCCAATGAGTCAACTCTTCGCATGAGGTGGCCAAAGTACTGGTGGCCAAAGTTTCAGCTTTAGCATCATTTCTTCCAAAGAAATCCCAGGGCTGATCTCCTTCAGAATGGATTGGTTGGACCTCCTTGCAGTCCAAGGGACTCTCAAGAGTCTTCTCCAACACCACAGTTCAAAAGCATCAATTCTTCGGCACTCAGCATTCTTCACAGTCCAACTCTCACATCCATACATGACCACAGGAAAAACCATAGCCTTGACTAGATGGGACCTTTGTTGGCTAAGTAATGTCTCTGCTTTTGAATATGCTATCTAGGTTGGTCATAACTTTTCTTCCAAGGAGTAAGCGTCTTTTAATTTCATGGCTGCAGTCACCATCTCCAGTGATTTTGGAGCCCCCAAAAAACAAATTCTGACACTGTTTCCACTGTTTTTCCATCTATTTCCCATGAAGTGATGGGACCATATGCCATGATCTTTGTTTTCTAAATGTTGAGCTTTAAGTCAACTTTTTCACTCTTCTCTTTCACTTTCATCAAGAGGCTTTTTAGTTCCTCTTCACTTTCTGCCATAAGGGTGGTGTCATCTGCATATCGGAGCTTATTGATATTTTTCCCAGCAATCTTGATTCCAGCTTGTGCTTCTTCCAGCCCAGCATTTCTCTTGATGTACTCTGCATATAAGTTAAATAAGCAGGGTAACAATATACAGCCTTGACATACTCCTTTTCCTATTTGGAACCAGTCTGTTGTTCCATGTCCAGTCCTAACTGTTGCTTCCTGACCTGCATATAGGTTTCTCAAGAGGCAGGTCAGGTGGTCTGGTATTCCCATCTCTTTCAGAATTTTCCACAGTATTTTGTGATCCACACAGTCAAAGACTTTGGCATAGTCAATTAATAGTCAGAAACAGATGTTTTTCTGAACTCTCTTGCTTTTTTGATGATTCAGCGGATGTTGGCAATTTGATCTCTGGTCACTTATTAATTCCAAGATGTATTTTTCTATTTGTTTTAAAGTTATTTTTAATCTGCTTAGATGATTGTGTCCCCTGTAGATGAGGACAATTGTATTTCTCCTTCCCCATCAGTATGGGTTTATTTCCTTTTCTTATTGCATTTTCTAGGTTTTACAGTGCAATGACAAAAAGTGGTAGTGGGAGGGCATATCTGCCTTGTTTCTCTCTTTGTAGAAAAGCTTCGTGTTTATCACCATGAAGTATGATGTCGGCTATAGGTTTTTTTTAAATAAATATTGTATATTTAATTGAGAAAGTACCTTCTGTTCCTCATTTGCTGAGATTTTTTTTATCATGAATGTTAGATTCATGATAAAAATGTTATCATGTTAGATATAATCTAAGGTGTTAGATTTTGTAAAAATGCATTTCTGCATCAGTTGATATGAATATCGGCTTCTGAATGTTGAAGTAGCCTTGAATACCTGGAATAAATCAACCTGCTCAAGATGTATAGTTCTTTTCATATGCTGTTGTATTCAGTTTGTCAGTTTTCTGTTGAAGACTTTATATGACTTTAATTATTTTAACTTCTCTTTATTACTCAAAAGTTTTAAGTTTGAATATTAAATTTAAAATGTGTCACCCTAAGCATGGTAGAAAAGAGTAAGCTTTAGAAATAGCAAACTTGCATTCTTATTCCGGTTCTGACACTTGCATTATAAAATCAAGAAATTATTCTTTTGCTCTTGAAGGCTCATTATTTTCATTGGCAAAATTCAGTCATTTAATAGTCAACCACTTACTGCCTATTACGTGACAGATGATGTTCTAGGTGGTGAAGATAAACAATAGTTAAGACAGACAAAAATCCCTGTTCTTATGAAACTAAAATACTACAGGACTGGAAATAAGCAATAAACATACTAATAAAATATGTATCTTATAGCAGTAAATAGCAAAGACAAAATAGCAAAAGTCAGTGAGAAACATAGGAAATTTGAGGGTAAGGAAGATTGCAATTGTAAGAAGGGTGACCGGGGACAAACTTATTTCTTCAGATTATAATTTGAGTCTAAAAACAAGGATGTGAAGGAGCAACACATGTGGATATCTGGGAAGCCAACGATTCCCAGTACAGGAGAAACCAGGCAAGCCCTTGAGGCAGGAACCCACCCAGTCTCCTTGAGGGAGAACTGGAGCTGAACGAAAGGAAGGACAGTGGGAGATGAGATCAGACAGGAAGAGGGGATATTTCAGAGCCTTATTTCATTAAGATGTGTGTATTATTTGTACTGGTTTTTCACTGTGTAAGGGAATTTAAAAGACGACATCACTAGTCTTGAGTTGTTTTTAAGCCTTTTGTTGTAAAAAGAAATGGAACCCAGGCAGGTGGAGTTGACGAGGGCTGAGGCTGAGGAAAGAGCTTGAGTTCACGATTCCGATTCAGCAGGTGTGTGCGGAGTGCCCACTTGGGTCTAAATGGCACTATACATGCAGACATGCTCATTTGATCCTCACAAAAACCCCATAAAAACAAACAAACAAACAGAAACCCTTGGAATGTTGATAGCAAAACCCTCTGAGGGTCATGTTACAATCCCCACCTCATCAGTCAGAAACTGAGACTTAAGGAAGGTTCCGTGGCTTATCCAGTGTCTCGGGAAAACAGACTATGATTTAAAGAAAGTCATGCTTTATTCTACCACCTGTCTTTGTGGAAACTAAATCTTCATCTGAATCTGTTCATCTCTCAACTCATTTTAAGAAACACAGATTGACTGGTGTGTTGAAGCACTTTTGTTCTGCATTTTCCATCTGGGCCACTTCTTTCCCATTTTTATATCCTAACAATGCTGTACCAGTTATGCATGTTTTAAACTTTAATACCACCCCCTGATTTTTTGTGTATCTTTTTTCTCTCTATGGAATGTCCTCTGTTTACACATCAGGAAAACTTCTGCTTGACAGAAGCTTAAGGAATGTATTTTTCTATAAATTTTCTGATTCCCCAAGTGGAATTAAGAGTGTGTACCTAGTTCCCTGCTTCATACCACAGAGGAGCAATTGCCATATTGTACAGTGAAGGAGTACACTTGTCTCTATGGCAAGAATATAAGCTTGCTAGGGACAAGAATTTTATTTTATTTGTCTCTGAATTTCCATGCCTGAGTCACTTCCAAGAACACAGACTCACAGTAGGGCATGTTGATATATAAATGGATGAACTGCTCAAAATTCATACAGTGAGCATGAAATGACATCACAGAAGCTTTCCTTGAAACTTAAGGCTAGACAGTGGGGAAAAAGAAAAAAAAAAATTCTTGGGGCCTGATGTTGCCCGTCTCTGCCAAGTAGAGTCATTCTGAAACAGCTGAGTCTAGACTTGAGTCTATCCTTGAAGGAGTCATTGCTTTGTCCCAGGGGTGAGGAAACCTTAGAACACGTTAAGGGAAACGACAGTGACCCCGCACCCTCACCTACACTCAGTCCCTGTGGAGAATTTCCCTCTGTACCATGGGCTGGCATCACAAGAGGCCTGGTGCTCCCCGCTCTGCAAACTCACGCCATGCTGGGGCAGTGGCACTGCCCTTGGCTATTCTATCCCAGAGCTGCATCTGACAGTAAATACTTCTGATATTTCAAAACCCACTCACTGAGATGGCAGATTTGCTACAGGGAACTTCACTGTAAAGAGTTGCTACTCTTTTTTTTTTGACAAATGTATAGAGTATATTAGCTTTTCCTGCTCAAATTTATGGTGTAATAAAGCGTACTGTGCCCCAGCCCTGTTAGAAGAGCAGAAGTAAAGGGCTCCTCTTGCTGGCTACTGATAAATCCGACCAGATTCTTACCATAAGCAGAAGGGTGACTGACATTTAAAAGAGCAGAGTGGTGGAAATGACACCCAGTCCAGGATGGTGAGAGATGAAAGAAACGACTCCTGAGAGGTATGAAGCAAGGACCTGGCAGGCACCATATTTCTCCAGTTACAATTTATGCCTTCAGGTTGCTACTCCATCATGGCTCAGTTTAGTTTGTCACGCACGCGTGCAAGCCTGCAGGTCACGGAGGCTCCAGTCTGAGGCCTGAAGGAAATCCAAGGGGCACGATTTTGCCTCTGACTTGCCTCTGTATCCCCAGTGAAAATTTACATGTAGGAATTGAAGGAAAAGATATGTATAGTTTGGAGCTTTGAGGAAAGAAAATCAATATTGGGCAAGTTTTTCCATGGGCTGAGAAACCTAGGGCTTTTAGCAAGGATATATTAAAGGAAAGTTCCTTGTGCCTGGAAAAAAAAAAAAAAATCTCTCTTAGAATCAAAAGTCAATTTTTCCCTCATGGCAAACATCAAACCCACTTAGTTACTTAATAAATACTTTTGAATGAATCAGAAAAGCATATCATCATTTGTGTTAACAACAAAAATAACAGCTAATATTTATGAAACTATGAAGTACTTTTCAATTGCCAAGTACTTCATATTTGTTAAGTACTTGGATGCACTCAAACTAATTAAGGTCATTTTATATCTTTCCTTCATCAATCCTGAACAGTAGACTATAGGGTAGTGTTTCATTCTCATCTTACGAGGGTGAAAACTGAAATTGAAAGAAGCAAAATTATTTTCTAAAAGCCACAATGTGGGAAAAAGGAGACAATCAGCATACCCAGATTTCAAGTCAGTTTCAGTCAGTGACAGCTTGTTCTAATCCAGAAATATTGTCAAGACATTAATTAGTTATCTAATACATTTTTGTTTAAATAAGTTTATTAAAGATAATTAATATGTGGTTATTATAAATAGCCAAACCACTTACATATGAAAAGAAATAAATTAGCATCATCTGAAATCCACCATCCAGAGATAACCAATTAATGTTTGGGTGAGCAGTCCATCAAACATTTCTCTATGGATATGTACAGAATTATGCATAAGATTTTATGTAAATGGAATAATATCGAACATACTGTTCTAAAACCTGTTTTATTTTTCACTCAGCAATATGTCATGGGCATCTTTCCATGTCAATAAATATAGACTTGCATCATATTTTTAATTGCAACATAATTAGAAATCACAATATTTTAGAGAGGGAAAAACATGGCAAAAACTGTCTACTCCAACCTTTTGTCCAGTCTAGAAATATTATATATAACTTCCCTGGCTGAAAATCACACAGATTTTGCTGTGTATTTTCATTCAAAGACAATAATTCTAATAGTAGGAGAGTTAAGCCAAGCTCCCCTTCTCTGTAACTTTCACATACTAAATTGTATGTCTATACTATTAAACCCAGTTATCATCCCTGATTTCTGCTTTTTCAGTCAAATGTTCCCTAAATTACACATCCCCAACTCTTTCTTCTTCATGAGTCAGAACTTCCAAACTTTTACCTACCTGAATTCTCTTCCCCAGTAACTCTAACAAGTTAAAGAGCAGAGCACAGTTTATCCATCATCTGTGGTACAAGCAGCACATAACTTAGTGATACTTTTGCATTCTAGTCATTTGGACATCTTTCTTAATTGATAGCTCAGATGGTAAAGAATCTGCCTGCAAAGTGGGAGACCCAGGTTCGATCCCTGGGTCAGGAAGATCCCCTGGAGAAGGGAATGGCAACTCACTCTGGTATTCTTGCCTTGAGAATTCCATGAACAGAGGAGCCTGGCAGGTTACAGTCCATGGGGTCGCAAAGAGTTGGACACAACTGAGTGACTAACACTTTCAATTTTCTTTCCTTCTCCAATAAAGTCTAACGCTGAAGGTTTTGGAGAGATGAACAGATGCATGGGGTCATCCTTCGGAACCAGAGTCAGTACTACAGATGTACATGCAAATTCTTTTTTCAGGAGGCCTTAAAGAATGACTGAAAAGTGATCTTTTTAAACAACTATTCAGATATGTAAAGGCAGCATGGTGGAACAAAATACTTAAATGTTCTTATTCATTAAAAGCTCAATGCTCTGAAATTAAGAAAAAAACCTGAAGATATTATGGAAACTTCCATCAAAGTTGACCCAGTAGTATTCAATACCATCTTGCTCAACAATTTAAGAAACTATTTTTCATATTAGCTGGAGGCCCATATGTCTGCAGAGGCTTACTCAGTGTCATATGGAAGGGAAGAGGGAAGACTGTATCTCCCAGAGCACATATGCAAATTAGTGCTACCAGCAAGTTAACAAAGTGATGAAAGCTTTCATTAAACACTTGGTCAGGTAGCTTATATGGAGGGAGATTAACTAAACTTGAGGGACTGGGCCTCAAAGTCAGGGGCCAATTTCTCTTTTCAGAAGTAATATGAAAAGTTGCTGTTGAGTTTTGTTGTTATCTTAAGACAGCTGAGAGTCTGGCTTGAGTAATTAAAATGCTAATTGGAAATTCACCATTCATCAGAGGAAATCGCAATGAGTCAATTTTCTTTTCTTTCTTTTTTTTCTTTTTTTTCCTGAGTGTTTTCTCTGGTGATGGCAGATGTTGAGGTTGTGAATTCATTGTGTGTCCTAGATGTAGAGAAATCTTCTATTCAAGCTGAGTTTTTCTTCTCCTGTATTTTTGTTGATTGTCTACTTAAATTAACCTTTCCTAATGAGATGGAGATTTGTTGGCTATGTCTGTAATTTACTGCCTGTGAAATTAGTTAGTCTGGATAATTCATCCCATGGGTGACAAGGGTGAGATCACAGATGGAACCACCAGGTGAGAATGGAGAACATAAAAATGCCCTCTGCTATTGCACCCGCAGCCTGCTTAGCAGAATGCACATGATAACACAGTCTTTAGGTAACCCCAATTTATCACCAGCCCATCTGGATTTGGAGCCCAGCACATCCCATTTGGATCTTGTGCTCAGTCATTCAGTTGTAGCCAACTCTTTGTGACCCCAAGGACTGTAGCCTGTCAGGCTCCACTGTCCATGGAATTTTCCAGGCAAGAATACTGGAGTGTGATGCCATTTCTTATTCCAAGGGATCTTCCCAACTCAGGGACTGAACCCATGTCTCTTGTGTCTTCCTTACTGGCAGGCAGATTCCTCACCATGCGCCACCTCGGGAGCTCAGGTGGATCTTACTGGCCACTGAGAGTACAAAACACCAGATGTCAGTACCGGTGCACAGTAATTGTAATAAAACTTCCTTCTTGGCCAAATCACAAAACGTAGCTTAGAGAAAGATGCAGACAAGCAATGTAAAAGTAGAGTGTTCAGTTGTTAATCATTTATTTTTTCTGAGTAAGAGCTGACTTATTCTAGAGATAATTATCTCAACTTCTTTTCTGAATCTCTATATAAAGACTTTGGGGACAGCATTATTACTGAATTTTCCAATTTTTTTTTTGTAAGAATTTCTGAATAAATAATCTTTGAGGTTTGAGAAGGAAGAAAGAAAGTCTGATAGGCAAATATATTTGTAAAATGCTACTTTTAATTATATATCTGCCACAAGGATTCTTTGAATTTATAATGGATTTATGTCTTACAAGTCTTCAAGATGGGATAAAGGTATACATTACTTTCAACACTAGTTGGGCATGTTATTAAAAGAAATCACTTTCCCAAGAGAATACTTTGTAAATACTGGATGCTAGAAACTTCTTGTTTTATAAATAATGAACTCAATGTTATATGACCAAATGACAAGCTCAATACTGCCTTCAACTTAAAGGCACAATTTTGTCCAATTCTCCCACCCATGCTCTTATGAAGTATCTGTATGCAACACTTAAAATGTTAATACTGTGGATAGAAATGGAAATTGGGTTAAAATAAAATGTCTGGAGGCTGAGGACTGACGTTAAGGTGCTTGTCTTTGTTGTGATAACTTGAAACTCAGGCAAGAAAAATGTGAGCATTGCCAGAAAATTCTGCAAAGTGAACTCACAAGCAACAGGTGCCTGGGCAAAAAAAATTCTGGTAGAGATAAATGACAGACTGCCTAATGCCCAGAAAGAAAACCTAGAAGAATTTATTTGCGAAATTAAGACATTTTATAACAAGCATCTATGTGGAAGAATTAGAAAGCCACAATCATATCCAGGACAACATGCATATTCAAAGATGTGAGAAAATTAGAAGATTTCACTTCAAACTGATCCCTAGGCTAAATGCAAGCCACGCCTATTTGCCCCAGCAGAACCAATTACCAAAGGTATTTGGTTTTGTTTATTTTGTGTGTGTGTGTGATTCTTTTTTTTTTTAATTCCAGAATCTTTAATTCTTTTTTTTTTAACCTCCTGACCCTCAGGGAAATCTCTGTCAAATTAATAGCTGAATATGAGTGAAAGAAATAGAGACTTAAATAACTATACAAGATAAGGAATAGAGTCTTCATAAAAATAGCTTGGAAAAGTCACTAAATAATGGATTGCTATAGCATTTCACAGGATAAAACATAGACATGAAGACAAAAACTCAGGAAAAGGGAGTTTGGTTTTCAGAGTTACCACATTATGATATTCAAATGTTCACTTTTAAAAAAGTCAAAGGCATATTGGGGAAAAAAAAAAAAAAACCACAGGAGAGTATAGCTCGTTGAAAGAAACAAAATAAATTTGCTGAAACCAATGCCTAGGAAGCCCAGATATAGGATACTAAATTTAAAAAAATAACTATCTAAATATGCTCAAAGATCTAAAGGAAAACATAGAAAAAGAAACGAAGAAAATTAGGAAAATTGTGTAGAAAAATTAAAAAAAATATATATATATATATAAAGAGCTACCAACTTATAGAATTAAATAACAGCAGTGCTCAGAGTGGAGAAGGCAATGGCACCCCACTCCAGTACTCTGGCCTGGAAAATCCCATGGACGGAGGAGCCTGGTGGGCTGCAGGCCATGGGGTCTCTGAGAGTCAGAAACGACTGAGTGACTTCACTTTCACTTTTCACTTTCATGTGTTGGAGAAGGAAATGGCAACCCACCCCAGTGTTCTTGCCTGGAGAAGCCCGGGGACGGGGGAGCCTGGTGGGCTGCCGTCTATGGGGTCGTACAGAGTCGGACACGACTGAAGTGACTTAGCAGCAGCAGCAGCAGCAGTGCTCAGAGCAAAATGTATGCCTATATATACTTATTTTAAAAGAGAAAAAATAATCTCAAAATCAATAACCTAAATTTACACTTTGAGGAACAAAAAAAGAAAAGCAAACTAAACCAAAAGTTATCAGAAGGAAGAAAATAATAATATTATAGCAGAGATAAATAAGATAAAGAATAGAAAACAATAGAGAATCAGTAAAAGCAAAATTTTCTTCTTTAAAACAGTCAACAAAATTGACAGACTTTTATTAGACTGACAGAGACACAAAGAGAGAAAGGGAAATCACTAAAATCAGAATAAAAGTTGGATATTATTACAAACATTAAATAAAAGGGATTATATGAAAATACTACAAATAATTTTATGCCAGCAAATCAGATATCTTCAGTTAAATGAACAGTTTTCTAGAAGTATGCAAATAATCTAAGTTGATTAAAAAACATATAGAAAATCTCAACAGATTTATAACCACTTAAGAAAGTGAATCAGTATTCAAAACTTTGAAACAAAGAACGGTCCAAAATCCAATGGCTTAAATGGTGAATTCTACCAAACATTTAAACAATTAATACCATTCCTACACAAGTTCTTCCTAAAGCATTAAAGAAAACAGGAGTGAAAATTTCCTGGCTCATAGTAGCAGCATTTACTGTGATACCAAAGCTAGATAAAGATATCACAAGGAAAGGTAAGTACAGACCAATATTCCTTATCATTTTAGAAATAAAAATCCTCACAAAACGCTAGAAAAAAAAATCAAATAGTTTATCAAAAAATCCACCATGACCAAAATGGGATTTATTTCAGTAATGCAAAAGTGGTTCAATATAAGAAAATAAATCAAAGTTATATATCATATTTTTAGAAAGAGAGGAAAAATACGATTATCTCAATTGATGCAGAAAAGGCATTAGACAAACTCTAACATTTTCTCATGATAAAAACACTCTGAAAACTAGGGATATAAGAGGACTTCCTCAACAAGATAAAGGCATTTTTTATAAACCACAGCAAACCTCATACTTAATGATGAAAGATTGAAAGCATTCCCTCTAAGATCAGGAATTAAGACAAAGACAACCACTGTACAACTTCTATATATCATTGCACTAGAAGTTTGAAGCAATTAGGCAAGAAATAAATAAATAAAGCAAATGCATTCAGATT
Organism: Aepyceros melampus; assembly: GCA_006408695.1. NCBI lineage: Eukaryota > Metazoa > Chordata > Mammalia > Artiodactyla > Bovidae > Aepyceros > Aepyceros melampus. The sequence continues at coordinate 113,133 of SJXQ01009121.1, forward strand.
GGAAAGGAAAAAACTAAAACTATCTCTAGTCACAGATGACATGATCTGATATTTGAAAAACTCTCTAAGAATTCATAAGTAAGCTACTAGAACTATATAAACACATTCAGCAAAGTTGAAGAGTACAAGAAAATCAAGATGCAGAAATCATTTGTGTTTATGAACATCATGAATGAACAATTCAAAGAAGAAATTAAGGAATTTTATTTATGATGGTATCTAAAAGAATAAAATGCCTAGAGATAATTTAACCAAAAAAGTTGAAAGACGTCTATAGATGTGTTTATGTTAAGTCATTTCAGTGATGTCTGACTCTTGTGACCCATGAACTACAGCCCTCCAGGCTCCTCTGCCCATGGGATTCTCTAGGCAAGAATACTGGAGTGGGTAGTTATTTCCTTCTCCAGGGGATCTTCCCAACCCAGGCATTGAACCTAGGTCTCCTGCATTACAGGCATAATTCATAGATAATGCATTATCATATATTGAGTACTTATTAAGCATTTTTTTAAAAGATTGTCTCATTGTTACATCATTCTATTTTCAAGGATGAAATCAGAACCACGGATACATGGTTTAGGCAGCTACTAAGAAAATTCACTCTGCTGTTCCTTGGTACAGCACTGGGGGGAAAAAAAAACCACAGTGAAAACTTAATTGGTTTAGGTACAAAGTCTATGGGATACCAACACATAGAGCCATTGTTATTGATTCTAGAGGATTATGGACTTCAGTCAGTTCAGTTCAATTCAGTCACTCAGTCGTGTCTGACTCTTTCCGACCCCATGAATTACAGCACGCCAGGCCTCCCTGTCCATCACCAACTCCCAGAGTTCATTCAGACTCACGTCCATCGAGTCGGTGATGCCATCCAGCCATCTCATCCTCAGTTGTCCCCTTCTCCTCCTGCCCCCAATCTCTCCCAGCATCAGAGTCTTTTCGAATGAGTCAACTCTTCGCATGAGGTGGCCAAAGTCTGGAGTTTCAGCTTTAGCATCTTTCCTTCCAGGACTGATCCTGTAGTTCCAGAACACCCAGGACTGATCTCCTTTAGGATGGACTGGTTTTTTAGAAGGGACTCTCAAGAGTCTTCTCCAACACCACAGTTCAAAAGCATCAATTCTTTGGCGCTCAGTCTTCTTCACAGTCCAACTCTCACATCCACGCATGACCACAGGAAAAACCATAGCCTTGACTAGACGGACCTTAGTCGGCAAAGTAATGTCTCTGCTTTTGAATATGCTATCTAGGTTGGTCATAACTTTCCTTCCAAGGAGTAAGCATCTTTTAATTTCATGGCTGCAGTCACCATCTGCAGTGATTTTGGAGCCCCAGATATAAAGTCTGACACTGTTTCCACTGTTTCCTAATATATTTCCCATGAAGTGATGGGACCAGACGCCATGATCTTCATTGTCTGAATGTTGAGCTTTAAGCCAACTTTTTCACTCTCCTCTTTCACTTTAATCGAGAGGCTTTTTAGTTCCTCTTCACTTTTTCTCGTAAGAGTGCTGTCATCTGCATGTCTGAGGTTATTGATATTTCTTCTGGCAATATTGATTCCAGCTTGTTCTTCTTCCAGCCCAGTGTTTCTCATGATCACGATGGTATTACTTACATACAGCCAGACATCCTGGAATGTGAAGTTAAGTGGGCCTTAGAAAGCATCACTACGAACAAAGCTAGTGGATGTGATGGAATTCCAGGTGAGCTATATCAAATCTCGAAAGATGATACTGTGAAAGTGCTGCACTCAATATGCCAGCACATTTGGAAAACTCAGCCATGGCCACAGGACTGGAAAAGGTCAGTTTTCATTCCAATCCCAAAGAAAGGCAATGCCAAAGAATGCTCAAACTACCACACAATTGCACTCATCTCACACACTAGTAAAGTAATGCTCAAAATTCCCCAAGCCAGGCTTCAGCAGTATGTGAACCATGAAATTCCAGATGTTAAAGCTGGTTTTATAAAAGGCAGAGGAACCAGAGATCAAATGCCAACATCCTCTGGATCATCGAAAAACCAAGAGAATTTCAGAAAAACATCTATTTCTTCTTTATTGACTATGCCAAAGCCTTTGACTGTGTGGATCCCAATAAACTGTGGAAATTCTGAAAGAGATGGGAATACCAGACCACCTGACCTGCCTCTTGAGAAACCTATATGCAGGTCAAGGAAGCCACAGTTAGAATTGGACATGGAACAACAGACTGGTTCCAACTAGGAAAAGGAGTATGTCAAGGCTGTATATTATCACCCTGCTTATTTAACTTATATGTGGAGTACATCATGGACTTAGGTGATCATAAATATTTTGGAATCAAAGACTAACAGAGTTATAAACCATTGCATTAAACGTCACTGAATAACAGAGAATCAGCTCTTGAAATCACCAAGTTCTCGCTGAATATATCTGGTAAAAGAGCGTTTCTTGGCATATCCAGTTTCTGCCCTGGATAGTTGTGAAAGGTTAAAAAATATATAGATTTATTAACCTAAAATAGATCTCCTTGGAAATTCCCTGGAAGCATAATGATTAGGACTCCACACTCTCACCACCAAGGGCCCAGGTTTAATCCCTGGTCAAGGAACTAAGATCCTGCATGCAGTGCTGTCAAAAAAATAAAAAGTAAAACAAACAACAACAAAAAAAATAGATCCCATCAAATTACCTTGACCCTAGTTCAATCTCTTGTAGACATACAAGAGAAAATCATTCCATCTTTGAATGATGAAAGACTGCACAGTGGATATGGGCCTTCTCTATTTTACCTTGGCTTTTAATCCATTAATGTGGTGTTTGTCTTTTCTTCTGCTCCTTGCATCTCCTTCACTTCCTGCCCCCAACTTTTCTTTCCTCTCCTGTTAGCAAAACATGAAAGCATACAATCAAATAGCTGCAGAGGCAAGCGCAGTAAATTTTAAGTTCTGGAAACTATTTGTTTACATTTTAGTTTGATTTCATGTAATGAGACTACATTTAAATTTATTAGATGGGAAGGACCCTAAAGAACTCATCAACTTTGTGAATTTTACTCCCAGGGAATGCAATGATAATTTTTCATATTGTTTCTGAAACGCCATGCATGGCAGAAGTGCTTTCCCCGCCCCCTCCTTGTCATTTTGTCCAGATAGTTTCTACTTTCCATTCTAAATTCAGGGCATGTTGCTGCCTTATGCTTTGGGAAGGATAAAGCTAAAAAGAAAAAAAAATGCAGTGGAGCAGTGAGGCAGAGAGAGAGACTGTGGAATCAGTTGGAATGGTCTGTTCACAGGGGACCAGCAGGAAGATGTTGGGCAAGGAGAGAAGTGGGTCTTTTTGAAAGGAGAGATACTTATTAAAAATTCTATCAACTAGATACCCAAGGAGCTTCACTCTAGGGGAAAATGGAGAACTCACTTATGGAAGTCAATTCAACTTTATTACTGGTCCCAGTAGAGGCAGATGGAAGAATAAGTCAGCGGAGGCAGATGGATAAAATTTATAGCGAAAAATCTGGGAGGCAATGGTGTAAGTCAGGAGAAACAAGTTCTTATGCTGCCTGTTGCACTGAAATATCTGAGCGACCTTGGGCAAGTTACTTTCTTTCTCTGCATCTGATTTTTTCCTACTTCTTAAATGACTGGACAATTCAAACGCCACTGTTGATTTTAACATTGTTAAATGTTGAACATTTAACATTCCTGATTGTAAACATTCATACACACACACACACACACACACACACACAAACCTGTAGTGGTAGAATTTGACCTCTCAGTTTCACAGCAAACTTTTAGAAAGTATTTCAGCTATTTTGGGGACATGCCATTCTCCCAATTACCTGAGCGCAGGGATGCATGATGCTGCCTTTAGTCACTGACTGACATTAATCACGTCAGCTCCTTTTTCTACAAGAATGACTGCTTTAATGGGAAACTCCAGCCACTGTCAACATGCCAAGGGGTGTGAAGGAGGAAGGGTGGATGAATGGGAGGGTGTTATTAAAAAAGAAATGATGGATGAGGAAATCAAGCTCCTGACGCTGAGAGGGGGATGGGTTGGTATGGACGTCTGAGCATGGCTTCAAGCAACCTGACCCGTTGTCTCTGGAGAATGCTTAGAAATGTTCAGCAGAAAATCGAGGCTTCTTGCATACCTCTCCAGCCACGGAGACTGTCGAGTGTCATGATTAAGAGAGTAAGCTATGCTCTCAGTCTGGTTTTGAATTTTGTCTTTACTACTTTCTAACTGTATTAACTCCATTTTCTCAACGAAACGTTGGCGATCATAGGAGTGCCTATTCCATAGGACCATTAGGATGATTTAACAAGATAATACTCATAAAGTGATTAACATAGGGTCTGATAATATTAAGCCATTATAAAGTGAGTTACTATTGCCACACTTTAATTCTGTTAATTTACAAGTCTCACATACACCCTTTCATTTAGTTCTCACAGAACTCCCCAGCGTAGGACAGGAATTACTGCCATAGTGCAGATGAGAAAACTCCAGTTCAGTAGTATTGGGAGTTAGATCAGTTCTGAAGCTGGGGCAAGAATGAAAGAGCGTCTGTCTCACGGGTCAGCATATGAGTTTTCATTGTTGTTTAGTTGCTAAGTCAGTCGTGTCTGACTCTCTTGCAGTCCTATGGACTGTAGCCCTCCGAGCTCCTCTGTCCATGGGATTTCCCAGACAAGAATACTGGAGTGGGTTGCCATTTCCTTCTCTAGGGGATCTTCCTGACCCAGAAATCAAACCTGTGTCTCCTGCCAGTTAAACACCAACAGCATGTCATACAATCTATTGTGTGCTTTAGTAGTGACTTTCAGCTCTCAAGACAGCTCACTGACACAGGCTTGCTTATATGAAGATAACTGAGGTTTAGGAAAGTAAATGATTTACCTAACAGTGCTGGCCAGCTAGGGAAATAACCAGAGTTTGAATCAGATTCTGGGACACCAAGTTCAGTTTTCCTTCCATCTTGATCTGAGTGCTTCTCTCATCATGCAATTACTCTGTCGCCTGGTATTTGGTGATAGTAGACACATTTACAGGATGTTTTGTAAGATGAGCCCTTACCATTTTACTAACACATCCAAGCCACATAGGTACTATCTGCAGCAGTGGTTCTCAAAGGAAGTTTTCTCCAGAACTGCTTATGACTAAGTCTTGGTTAGACTAGTTGTCCTATAGCATATCCTACTAGTGAAGATAGCATGAGAATACACTTATGACATATATCATAAGCCTTGAAGGCAGAAACGCAAACTTGAGATCATATTCCATGACATATTCTATCACAGTTACCACTTTTGTATCTTAGGAAAAAAATTATGCTTAATTTTTTTTTAAACTGTGAGAGAAAAACCATATAACCTCTCTGGATCATTGTGAAGATTATATAATAGGAATTAAACAGTGCTTACTCACCAAATGGTAGCTTTGACCAATAACAATGTGCTTTACATTGCAGATTTGAACCTAGAAATTCTTATGTCTTTTTATATAGAAATGTTCCTTATACAGATAGTTGCGATCAATATTGAAATCGACAAGGAAAAACTAATTCAGTAAATATGTATTGTTCTTTTACCTTAAGTAACACATTGATTGACATTTTCCTTACACTGTGGAGAAGTCCCATGGAGGTTTCACTTCAGATGCTAACAATATGAGTCTATAACAGAAGACACACAATACATTACAAGGCATATGGTATACATGAAGTTTAAAACTAGCTTTTATCCCTCTGTACTTTCAAAAGGCAAAATGTTAACCTTGGACAGAAATTGTCCCAAGGGATGTATAATTTTAACGCAGCCTGTGCATAAGCTAAAGAACTTTTAAATTTCTCTTAACATCAATTATCACCCTCAATTAATTTTTGTTGAGTATTCACTAAGACATGGGAATATATGAATGTAAGAATAACTGCAGAGGCCCATTGGTATCACTGTGATGTCCAGTGGAATTTTCTCTGATGCTAGAAATCTTCTCTGTGCTGGCTCATATTGAATATAATTTGTACAGCTGAAAAAATAAAAATGTATGTGATTGCTAGTTAATTTTAAATGGCTATATGTAGCTAGTGGACATTTATTGAACAGCACAGGTAACAAGGAGATGGCATTGTTCTCAAAGTCAGGTGACTTGGACTCAAGTCTTGACCATACCACTAGTATGGAGATATATATACATATATATATAATATTTATATATATCACTCTTATTGAAATGTCTTCTCTTTTGGTTTGTCTGAGGTTAAGTACCCCTATTCATAGAATGTTACAGTTAATCCAGGACTACAGCTCCATAGCGGTGAAGCCACCAGGACTGATCCCTGTGCTCGTGGCAGGCATCACAAATCAATCTCACACTTCTTTGCAGTGAGCCAGATGTGGCATTCATCTCCTTCTCCATATGATGTTCCAACAGGCGCTTGCCAATACAGTGCAGTTGGCATGTGAGAATGAGCTTAACGTACATTTTCTATACTAAATACCCTTTATGGTCCCTTCTAATTCCAAATTATTTAGTTGAGTAAAAATTTTCTGGTATATTAAGAGGAATATAATCTCATTTAAAAAGGATATGGTTGTTCTTCTTGAAGTCAAGCTGAAAAATAATGACTATGATTCTATCATCTATGAATTTACCTAAATTTGAACTGATTTGTCTACCATGTGGTAGAGGGAACTGTGGAGTTAAAATCAGAATACTAGTCCCGACTCCTGTATTTGCTGTGCAAAATCAGCAGCCGTTCGAGATACTTGAGCCTCAGTTTTCCTTCGGTAAAATCAGTTCAATTCAGTTCATTCGCTCAGTCGTGCCTGACTCTTTGCAACCCCATGGACTGCAGCACAGCATATTTCTGTAAAATATGGAGAGATAAATGGTCTGTTGTATCGACTGTACTTGCACTGGCAGTGAACTACTTAACAGAGGTGAAAAACCCCACTATTGATTTGCTGGTCGTGACGTGTGGCCACATAGTGGTGTTGGTTAGTATAGGGGGTCTTTTGCCAGAGAGTACAGCACACATTCATTTGAATTAGAATTCTGGCCGTTTTACCTTCAAAAGACAGTATGGATGAGAAAGGTTATCTGTGATGACTGTCACTATGCACGTCCACACACACACACACACACACTTTAACATATACTTGCTGTGAGAGATTTTACATTAAGCACAGAGGACAGAGACATGAGATTATGAAATCTGATAAATGGAAGAGAACCTGCCCGTCATCTGTTACAGGCTGGGTTCCCCAGAAAGCAGACTCTGAGATGGAGACTAGCACGCACAAGGTTACTTAGAGACTCTCCTGGCGTCAGCACCTGCGGAAGGGAAGAAAGCGCAGTAGCACGGGGACTGAGAGCAGGGAAAAGTCAGCCCATCACTCTGCAATGGGAAAGCGTAGCCAACAGTGCGGGATGCTCCAACGACAGTGTGAACTTTAGATCTGTCTTGACCGGGAGCATGAGAACCAGGCCTTTTCTTCTCCTAATCAGCCATTGGCTGTAGGCCATTTCAGGGAGAAAGTACAGCCTTTGGGAAGGATGCTCTCTAGAGCTGAGACGATTCCCAAATCCTGGCAGCTCAGGACTGTCTTCTGTCCTGAAGATCTGGGAGAATAATTCCTTTATATCTGATGTGGGAGGGAAGTGGATAGCTCTTTGCAGTACCCATCAAACCACCCAATTCACCACTTTCAACTTTTAAAGTATTGAAAGTAAAAACTGAGCTATAAATTGACAATTAAATTCTGGCAAACAGATTTCTTGTGTCTACTAGGATGGTTGGTTGGTTTAATTGTGTCTGAATTTTGCAACCCCATAGACTGTAGCTGGCCAAGCTCCCCTTTTAATGGGATTTCCCAGGCAAGAATACTGGAGTGGGTTGCCATTTCATTCTTCAGGGGATCTTCCTGACCCAGGGATCGAGCCCACATCTCCCATATTGCAGGTAGATTCTTTACTGCTGAGCCACCAGGGAAGCCTCAGGTCTACTAGGACTAGAACCCAAATTGTCATGGCCCCAAACATTGCTTACCCATCTACTCACACTTCTACCGTCACTGTGCAGAGTACTTAAAGGCAACACTGATTCTGGTCATGTGCGCTGAGTCCCCAGCATTGATGTACTTGTAGTATGGTTAATGAATCACAACTTGATACCATTAGTTGGGCTCCGATGATTAGACCGAGCTGACTGGGCCCTCTGCCCACTGCTGTCACTTCATCTCTTTACCTCTTATTGACTCTGTGGTTCATTTTCTTAAGCAGTTATTCCAAATAGTTTCTCTATTCCACAACCACTGGTGCCTCTTATCCTGTCCATTTCAGCAACACCTCTCCAAAAAGTCAGTTGTAAACATTAGCCTTACACAAAACGGCCAGAATCTACCTTCAGAAGTTGCCTCATCGGTGACAATTATCACTAGAAAAATTTTTGAGCAGGTTTTTTTAGACTGTGGAATTATTTGGGGCTGGATAATTGTTTTCTGTGTGCAGCTGTGCTTTGCACTGTAGGCTGTTTATCAGCACCTCTTGCCTCTATCAACAAGGTGAGAATAACACCTACCTCTAATTTTGACAATAAAAATATGTTTCCAGACCTTGCTAAACGTCTTCCGGTATTTCTAAATCACCTCTGGTTGAGAGCCACTTATCCGGGTATCTTTACCACTCTTACAGGTGTCTTTAGACGTCATACTTCTTATTTCAGGGAAAAACCTCTCTTCTCTCTTCCAGAGCTCTCTTACTCCATCCTCTCTCACCACCTTTCTGTCTACCTGTTTCCCTTATGTATTTTAAAGAAAATGTTAAGAGTATATTTTTTGGAAAAGATCCCACATCCCCTTGAAATTCCTTTCACTACCTTCCTTTCCTTCCCTTCACTACCTTCCTCCATCTCATTTCTTCTCTTCTTCTGCAGAGTTCAACCTTGAATGCATATTTTTTTCCACTTTTGCATTTTTACTACATGTGTCAAACAATGGAAAATGTGCTTTATGTGTTTTGATAAGTGCTAATAAGTTTATATATTTTTATCACACTGAATATGCCCCTGTCTCATCCAACTGCTAGGTGGGAGAGATCTTCAAACTTACTATGCAGCCGCCTAGAAAATGACTGACCAAATTCACACAAAGTTACCATTCCCCAAATTTTGGCAACATAAATTAATGTCAGTTAGAAAAAAAATTTCCTGCTTGATGAATGATTTATTTTTTTAAATTGAAGGCTAGCATGCATAGAATACCATATAGGCATAAAGGTCACTGATTATACTTATGAGGCTTAAGGATTTTTTACAATGAGTATACCTGTGTAACCATCAGCTGTCACAAAAGAGTGCATTTGCAATACCCCATGGTTCCTTTGTGACCTTTCTGGTCTCTTGGATGTTTTATTGCTTCTGCTAATGATGAAAGTGAAAGAGGAGAGTGAAAAAGTTGGCTTAAAGCTCAACACTCAGAAAACGAAGATCATGGCATCTGGTCCCATCACTCCATGGGAAATAGACGGGGAAACAGTAGAAACAGTGTCAGACTTTATTTTTTTGGTCTCCAAAATCACTGCAGATGGTGACTTCAGCCATGAAATTAAAAGACGCTTACTCCTTGGAAGAAAAGTTATGACCAACCTAGATAGTATATTCAAAAGCAGAGACATTACTTTGCCGACTAAGGTCCATCTAGTCAAGGCTATGGTTTTTCCTGTGGTCATGTATGGATGTGAGAGTTGGACTGTGAAGAAGGCCGAGCGCCGAAGAATTGATGCTTTTGAACTGTGGTGTTGGAGAAGACTCTTGAGAGTCCCTTGGACTGCAAGGAGATCCAACCAGTCCGTTCTGAAGGAGATCAGCCCTGGGATTTCTTTGGAAGGAATGATGCTGAAGCTGAAGCTCCAGTACTTTGGGCACCTCATGCGAAGAGTTGACTCATTGGAAAAGACCCTGATGCTGGGAGGGATTGGGGGCAGGAGGAGAAGGGGACGACAGAGAATGAGATTGCAGGATGGCATCACGGACTCGATGGACGTGAGTCTGAGTGAACTCCGGGAGTTGGTGATGGACAGGGAGGCCTGGCGTGCTGCAGTTCATGGGGTCGCAAAGAGTCGGCCGTGACTGACGACTGCACTGCACTGACTGACTGAGTTAGCTCAAGCTTCCTGATTTAACAAGGTACACTTACTGTTGTGCAGTCAGAAGTTCAATACCAGTCTTACCAGATTAAGCTCAGGGTGTTGGCAGAGCTTCATTCCTTTCTGGAGGCCTTCACGGAGAATCTGTTTCCTCATTTTTTCCAGATTCTAGAGGCTGCCATGTGCCTCGGAGAATAGCCTCCTTCCATCTTCAAAGCCAGCAACATCTCATCTCCCTGGCACTGTTTCCATCATCACATCTCTTTCCCAAAGTCTATTCTGCCTTCCTCTTCCGTTTATAGGGACCCTTGTGGCTACACTGGGCCTACCCAGATAATCCAGGGAAATCTCCCCATTTTAAGAGAGGTTGATGATCAACCATAATTCCATCAGCAACTTTAACTCCCCTTTGCCATATAACCTAACACATTCACAGTTTCTGAGATTAGAATGTGAATATTGTTGAGGAGCTGTTGGTTCTGCCTACTGCAAGAGGCAGACACTATTTCAATTTCTGAATTAGTTACAAATAAGTAATTTCTGTCTCCAACCTAATTTCTTTTCTAAAGTCACATAATATCTACACCACAGGTACTTCCCTTGTTATCTTCTTTTGCTCAAAGTGTTTGGGTTTTTATCTCTGTTGCCAACAGTTTATTTGGTGTTTTCCTTGTGTACTCCTCTAGGCTTCCCAGGTGGCACAGTGGTAAAGTCTGCCTGCCAGTGCAGAAGATGCAGAAGACACAAGTTTGATCCTGGGGCCAAGAAAATCCCCTGGAGCAGGAAATGGCAACCCACTCTAGTATTCTTGCCTGGAAATGCCATGGACAGAGGAGCCTGGCAGGCTACAGCATGTGGGGTTAGAAAGAGTTGGATACAATGGAGTGACTGAGCACACGCATGTATTTCTTCACATAAATGTAATCATATAATAATTTTATATAATAATTTATTCATTCTGCTGTTGAAGGGCATTTGGGTTATTTAGACATTTTGTTTATTATGAATAAACCTGTAAAAAATTTACACGAGGTTGTGTGGATACCTGAGCTCATTTCATAGGGTATATACCAGAGTGGAAGTACTTAGGTGCAAGAGACATTTGTGTTTAACCTCAGTAGAAATTGCCATCAATTTTCCAAAGTAGTTTTACCATTTTACACTTCCACCACTGATATGAGAGTTCTAGCTATATTCTCATCCTAGCCCACACTACATATTTCCCTTTGTTTTTTTTTTCAAATTAGTCCTTACCCCTGATAAAACTGTAAAAAGATATCTCTTCATGGATTAATTTGCATTTTCCTGTTGGCTACTGGTCATAGGTCCCTTTTCATATTTATTGGCTTTCATATGCCTTCTTTTGTGTAGTACTTATTCAAGTCCTTCATTCACTTTTTTAATCGAGCTTTCAGCTTCTTCTTCTTTGGCTGCCATAGGACTTTGTGGCCACACACAGGCTTTCTCTAGTTGCGGTGAACGGGGGTGCTCTGTGGTTGTGATGCTTGGGCTTCTGATCGCAGCGCCTTCTCCTGTTGCAGAGCAGGAGTGCTCAGACTTCAGTAGTTGTGACGTGCCAGCTTAGACATCCTGCAGCATGTGGGATCTTCCCGGATCAGAGGCTGAAACCATGCTCCCTGCACTGGCAGGCAGCTTCTTAACCACTGGGTCAAGTAAGTTCTAGCTTACTCTTGATTTGTAGGATTTTGCTATATAACTTAGGTATGAATCCTTTGTCAGGTATATACTACAAATATTTACTTATAGTCAATGACTTGTCTTTTTACTTGCTTAATGATATTGTGTGATGAACAGACATTTAAAATTTTGAAAATATTTTTCTTTTTTCTCTTACGGTCAGAGCTTTTTGAGTCCTACCTGAGGAATATTGATTTATATATGTGTGTGTGTGTGTGTGTGTGTATATATATATATATATATCTTACATCTGCTTCCAGAAGTGTGTATGACTTTCACACATATGACTATGAGCTATGTTAAATTAATTTTACATAATATGAGGTAGAAGTTAAGGTTCATTTATTTCTCTATAAATATCTAATCATTCACCTACCAGTTTTTAAAAAAGTGCATTTTCTAAATTGAATTGCAGTGTGCCATATTTTTTTTAATCAAATGACCAAATATTTGTGAGTGAAATGGCTGTTTAATATATACTTTGCAGATAACATAACCGATGAATTTATGACATCGGTTGCATTAGGTTTTCTCTTGCATTGGCATCCTGGTTCTATCTTAGAATGATGAATAATTCTAATAAGATTTTCCCCCCATTGATGGTATGTATCCAAACACAGCCATATTTTATATTTATGGAGACCTTGAGAACATGGCTCTGCATTCCTTTCTGCCGGTCTTTTCCTACACATTTCTTTTTCTTTTGTGTATGTATTGCTTTACAACAACACACATCAGTCATTATTATACACACATATGAAGTGAAGTGAAGTCGCTCAGTCGTGTCTGACTCTTTGCAGTCCCATGTACTGTATCCTCCATCCATGGGATTTTCCAGGCAAGAATACAGGAGTGGGTTACCATCTCCTTCTCCAGAGGATCTTCCAGATGCAGGTATCGAACCCGGGTCTCCTGCATTGTAGTCAGATGCTTTACCGTCTGAGTCACAAGGGAAGATTATGTGTGTGTGTGTGTGTGTGTGTGTGTGTGTGTGTGTGAATATACGATATCTGTTTTTCTCTTTCTGACCTCATTCTGTATCAGAGGCAGAGGCAAGACAACTGACTCAAAACACATTCCTTTTTATGGCGGAGCGACACGCTGTTCATCTTCCCAAATGAGAACGCCTAAACTGAAAATTAAGCGCTTGATCTCTGATTAAAAGTGTAAAGGCTGGCTCTGAGACAGTTAGCTCTGTGTCACTAAGAAAGCTACATAGCGTCTCAATGCTATGAGGAAAAAAAAATCTCATCTTGAGGAAAAGAATGCCTATCTAACAGGGTCAGGCTATTTTGAGGATAAAATGAGATAATGCCAACCTCTTACCCAGGAGTGGTCTTGGCATGTAGTCATTCTAGTCATATACTAGTTATTGTTGTTTCATCTCTGGACAGCGCTAACTTTAAAAAAATTTTTTTGAATTAAAATTCATAGGCTTATATACCTATGGGACATTCAGAACGCAGCACTGTCCTTCCTTGACTTATTTGAAGATAACCAGCTGTTCCCCAGAGTCTTTTTGTACATAAGCTTAACATCTACTCCTTTCAAACTCAATTCAAGTGTTACACTTTTAAGATTATTGGTTATTTGTATCAAATATTTAATGCTTTTTTTCTACATAACCCTGAAAGTGAGGAGCACAGAAGAGGTACCTGAAAAACGTTTGCTGAATGAATGGAGTCCTCCATACCCTCTTGGCCATTATCATTTATTATTATAATATCTATTCACTTAATTTTTAAGGCCATCTTATCTTCTTTATAGAATAATTGAGTACTCATTATAGATAAATTATATAGATAACATCTGCCATCCCACTCATTGAAAGAGCATATACTAGTATTTTTATACATGTTTCAAATGTGTATAATATCTCAGGCAATCTCATGACCCTTCGATTAGATATCATTCTTTCAACCTTAAAGAAAAAGAAAACAGATGCCTTTAGAAATGCTAAGTAGTTTATGTGAGATCTGAATCCACCTATATGTGGTTTTATAGTTCAAATTCTTAAATATAGAACATATTAACTCTAAGATGAATTGCTAGTGAAAAAGAAATTCTAGTCACCACTCTGATGATTATACTGGAGAATTGTTCTATTCCCCTGGCTAATTTCTCAGTTCTTTTCCAGTATTCTTTTTCTCTTCTCATTTCTGTCTTTTGATATGTACCTCTACACTCTTGACAGGTTGTTATTAGAAACATTTTTGCATATTACCATGAATTAACTTACCTCTACCACATAAACCAACATGTGAGTGACAGGTCCTTCAATACACTTGGACACATGAGATTCATCTTATATCCACCAGTTTATGTGGGTCTGTGATACTCCATCTTCCTGTAATCCCAGATACTTCTTTTTCCCTCTCTAGGGCCTGCATATCAAGTGAGTCAGGCTTTCAAGGCTGTCTTTGTTCACTTTAAAAAAAAAAAAATTGGCATAATCTCAAAAATAACTCAAATTGCATTATTTTAGTTTCTAGTTAGACATTGCTGAGAAGAATCTTCAAAGGAGGTGGACATCTGATGAGGCATAATTATGTATGTGTGTGAGAATGGGCACTGAACCTGGGGATATGAGAATTTGATATGAATACAGGTATAGCCTTTTGTCACTGTGGACTTCTGAGTAAGTTCTGTTACCTCTTTGAATCTCAGATTTCATTTCTCCAAAAAAATTAAACATCAAATAAGATGAGTAATATAAAACTATTTTATTAAAAAATAATGCCAACAAAGAAATGTTGTCATGAGAGGTTCAAAAATATGTTGGTATTTAAGTTTATCATCATTCAATTTCTTCAATAAATTTTAAGATAATTTTATTATTTTGATTCATTTATTATTCATTCCAAAAATTAATCAATAAATGATGGTATATCAGTAAATGATATTGTAAACTATAGAAATTTAAATTAATACATAAAATCACACTTCTATATAAAAGTAATAAAAAAATAAAATTGAAGAAAGAAAAGCATTTATAATTGTAATAGGAACATTTGAGCACTGAAAGACACATGAATAAATATAAAAAGAAGGAAAGCAGATATTTTAAAGTAATATTAACAGCCAAAGAGGAAAAAAGCAACAAGAAACCTAACAGAGAAAAAATACTTTAATGGAAGAAAACTTTTAAAGCTGTCCAATCTTTCTTTAAATTTTAGAGACAGGCATTTCTACCACAGATTCCAAGGGAAATGGGCAAAGATCTTAAAATTATTTTAAAAATTCATCTGGAAGATTAATTATGCAATGCTGATTGTTGTTATTAATTTGCTAAGACATGTCTGACTCTTTGTGATCCCATGAACTGCAGCGTGCCAGGCTTCCCTGTCCTTCACCATCTCCCTGAGTTTGCTCAAGCTCACGTCCACTGAGTCAGTGATGACATCCAACTATTTCATCCTCTGTTGCCACTTTCTTGTCTTGCCCTGTACTTTCCCAGCATCAAGGTCTTTTCCAATGAGTCAGCTTTTTGCATCAGGTGGCCAGATTATTGGAGCTTCAGCATCATTTCTTCCTATAAATAGCCATTGATTTCCTTTTGGATTGATTGGTCAGATCTGCTTGTAGTCCAAGGGACTCTCAAGAGTCTTCTCCAGAATCACAGTTCAAATGCACCAATCCTTTGGTGGTCAGCCTTCCTTACAGTCCAACTCCCACATACATACGTGACTATTGGAAAAACTATAGCTTAGACTATGTGGACATTTGTTGGCAAAGCCTCTGCTTTTTAATATGCTGTCTAGGTTTTTCATGGATTTTTTTTTTTTCCCCAAGGAGCAACTGTCTTTTAATTTTGTGGCCACAGTCACCATCTGGAGTGGTTTTGGAGTCCAGGAAAGTAAAGTCTGTCACTGTTTCTACTTTGTTCCCATCTCTTTGCCATGAATAGGGCAAGATGCCATGATCTTAGTTTTTTGAATGTTGTGTTTTAAGCCAGATTTTTCACTCTCCTCTTTCATCTTCATGAAGAAGCCCTTTAGTTCCTCTTCACATTCTCCCATTAAGGCTGTATTATCTGCATATCTGAGGTTGTTGATATTTCTCCCAGTAATTTTGTTTCCAGCTTGTGATTCATCCAGACTGGCATTTCACATGTTGTGTTTTGTATATAAGTTAAATAAGCAAGGTGACAATATACAGCCTTGATGCTGATTAAGAAAAAAAAATTAGAGCAAATTATATACCATGCTATTTCAGAGCTATAGTATGTAAGTGATGTGTTTTTATTATCAGAATATAGACAGAAAGAAAATGGAAAATAAAAATTATAAAATCAGACTCTGATGTGTACTGTGATTTAAAAAATACAGAAACTACATTAATGATAAAAAAAAAAAAACAGAGAAAGATGTAACTCAATATTTGGGGCTAAAGTCATGATTTCACCTGGAAGGAAAAAAAAATCTGCATACAGGCCTCATTTAGTCTTTTGTGAAATAACAGTAAGACATGCTACGAAAAGTAAGACTGCAAAAGTCTAGATAAGGAATGAATGGGTGCTGTAAGGAAAAAAATTTCCTGAGTTGACAAAAGGATGAGAGATATTCAAGTTCTAGTCCATCAGAATGAAGAAAATCTATTGAACCTATGCAACTATAGTGGATAATCCAGACCAAGTGGGACTAAACGAGCTATAGAAGTAACTCTATCTCCATATTCAACATTCTGCTTTAATAAAATGACTCACTCAAAGATCAGTCTATTCCACAAATGATAAAGCTCAGCACTGTTTAAAAGAACCCTATAAAATCCATCACTCGGTGATGTAAATTTCAGTGTTTATAAGCCACTGAAAGTTGACTATGATCTCAAGAAGCAAGCAAATGTGACAGAAAAGCTGAAGGAAGATAAGTAAATAGGAAAAAAAAAAAAACCCTCAGAAATTAATGAAATGATTGAATTTTCAGATCAGAATTTGACAACAGCTCTAATAAATTTGTGCTGTGTGTTCCATGGTTTCAAGGACAATATGGACATCATATGGAGGGAAATGCAAGATACAGAAAAAGAAACAAATGGGAATTCTAGATATGAAAAATGAAACATCATGGTACTAAAACAAAGAAAATCCCTGATGGCATTAATAACAAATTACATACGATGAGAGTGGGAGTGAGAACAACACACACAAAAAAAGAACTTGAAATCAAGGAATAGACACCATCAAACTTAAGCTCAGGGAGGTAAACAAACAAAATGCACAGTGACAAAGTGACCTGTTGGTCCACATTAAGCTATCTAACACACAAGTCTTAAGAAGAGAGAAAGGTACAGAAAAAATATTTGAAGAAATAATGGCTGAAGGTTAAAACATTTTAAACTATAAACAGATATATCCAGATGTTAATAACGTTAAACACAAAGAAAATCACACCAAAGCATATTAAATTTCTAGAAGCCAATGATGAAGGTAATATTCGTAAGATCAACTGGAGAAAAAAATATATTTCATAGAGAAGAATAAGCACAAACAGATCCATGGACTTGTCTAAAGATTTGCAATCCAGACANGTGAACTCCCTGATGTTCAAGCTGGTTTTAGAAAAGGCAGAGGAACCAGAGATCAAATTGCCAACATCCGCTGGATCATGGAAAAAGCAAGAGAGTTCCAGAAAAACATCTATTTCTGCTTTATTGACTATACCAAAGCCTTTGACTGTGTGGATCACAATAAACTGTGGAAAATTCTTCAAGAGATCTGAATACCAGACCACCTGACCTGCCTCTTGAGAAATCTGTATGCAGGTCAGGAAGCAACAGTTAGAACTGGACATGGAACAACAGACTGGTTCCAAATAGGAAAAGGAGTATGTCAAGGCTGTATATTGTCACCCTGCTTATTTAACTTCTATGCAGAGTACATCATGAGAAACGCTGGACTGGAAGAAGCACAAACTGGAATCAAGATTGCTGGGAGAAATATCAATAAGCTCTGATATGCAGATGACACTACCCTTATGGCAGAAAGTGAAGAGGAACTAAAAAGCCTCTTGATGAAAGTGAAAGAGGAGAGTGAAAAAGTTGGCTTAAAGCTCAACATTCAGAAAATGAAGATCATGGCATCTGGTCCCATCACTTCATGGGAAATAGATGGAGAAACAGTAGAAACAGTGTCAGACTTTATTTTTCTGGGCTCCAAAATGACTGCAGATGGTGACTGCAGCCATGAAATTAAAAGACACTTACTCCTTGGAAGGAAAGTTATGACCAACCTAGATAGCATATTAAAAACCAGAGATATTACTTTGCCAACAAAGGTCTGTCTAATCAAGCCTATGGTTTTTCCAGTGGTCATGTATGGGTGTGAGAGTTTGGCTGTGAAGAAAGCTGAGTGCCAAGGAATTGATGCTTTTGAACTGTGGTGCTGGAGAAGACTCTTGAGAGTTCCTTGGACTGTAAGGAGATCCAACCAGTCCATTCTGAAGGAGATTAGTCCTGGGTATTATTGGAAGGACTGATGGTAAAGCTGAAACTCCAATACTTTTGCCACTTATGTGAAGAGTTGACTCATTGGAAAAGACTCTGATGCTGGGAGAGATTAGGGGCAGGAGGAGAAGGAGCCAACAGAGGATGAGATGGCTGGATGGCGTCACTGACTCAATGGATGTGAGTTTGAGTGAACTCCAGGAGTTGATGATGGGCAAGGAGGCCTGGAGTGCTGCGATTCATGGGGTCACAAAGAGTTGGACACAACTTTGTGACTGAGTTGAATTGAACTTTTATGAACAAGGAAAGCTGAGGACACTTTGTCATCAGCTCACCTGCTCTAAGAGAAATAATAAAGATGTTTTTAGTCAGAAGTAAAATGCCATGACAAAAGCATGGGTCCATGCAAAAGAATGAAGCATATCAGAAATACAAATAAATGGTAAATATTAGGAACAGACAGAATTGGTTCCTGTTTCCTGGTAATGATAGAGTACCTTGTATAAGACTAAATGTCCAGTTGATAATAGTCATAAAACCTAGGAAACAATAATGATTTTGAGACACTAGAAAGCAATAAAAACAGGAAGAAACTGGACAGGATTTGGCTCTCAAAGAAAGGAAAAAAAGTCTTAAAAGCCAGAAAAAAAAATGGGACATTATATACAAGAGAATAATAATAACAATTTAGGCTGACATTTGATCATACAGAGTTTAAAAGAGAATGGGTTGACATCTTAAAAATTCTAAGAGAGGAAAAAATAAAACATTGTCAATCTAGCATTTCATACATATAATGATATATTTCAAAAATGAAGATGAAATAAAGACATTTTCAGGTAAACAAGAACAAAAAAATTTTGTAGCAGGTACACACTACAAGAAATCCTGAAATTCTTCAGATTTAAGAGACATATACAATATGGTACTTTGGAGCTATAGGGGAAATTGGAGAGCATTGGAAGAATAAGTAAGTGTTCAATATAAAAGTGTTTGCTAATTTCTTTTATAGTCAGTTCATTAACAGGAAAATAATATGTGACAATAATAAAAAATGAATGGAAGCAATCATTAATGAAATTATACTGCTGTAAGGTTATTATATGTGAAGTCACATATAATTAACTCAAGTTAAACTGTGAAAAGTTCATGAAAATATGTATCATAATAGAAAAAAATGAAAGTTATACACATGCACACACACAGAATTTTATGTTGAAATGATTAAACCAATTCTGGAAATGGATAATAGTAATGGTTGCACAGTAGTGTGAATGCAAATGAGGCCTTTGAATAGCACACTTTAAATTACAAGATATATAGGAAGATTAAAAAAAAAAGAGTGCAAGAAAATATAAACAGAAAGATGGCAAGTCTAAATGTGTATACAGTCGGTCAGCCAAGAGGCACATGAAAATATGCTCAAAATTGCTACTTATTAGAGAAATGCAAATCAAGCTTACCAGGAGGCATCACCTCACAGCAGACAGAATGGCTTTGTCAGCAAGTCTACAAACAACAAATGCTGGAAGTGGTGTAGAGAAAATGGAACCCTACTGCACTGTTCAGTTCAGTTCAGTTCAGTTGCTCAGTCATATCTGACCCTTTGCGATTCCATGAATCACAGCATGCCAGGCCTCCCTGTCCATCACCAACTCCCAGAGTTCACTCAGACTCACGTCCATCAAGTCAGTGATGCCATCCAGCCATCTCATCCTCAGTTGTCCCCTTCTCCTCCTGCCCCCAATCCCTCCCAGCATCAGAGTCTTTTCCAATGGTCAACTCTTTGCATGAGGTGGCCAAAGTACTGGAGTTTCAGCTTTAGCATGTCCTTCCAATGAACACCCAGGACTGATCTCCTTTAGGATGGACTGGTTGGACCTCCTTGCAGTCCAAGGGACTCTCAACAGTCTTCTCCAACACCACAGTTCAAAAGCATCAATTCTTCGGCGCTCAGCTTTCTTCATGGTCCAACTCTCACATCCATACATGACCACTGGAAAAACCATAGCCTTGACTAGACGGACCTTTGTTGGCTAAGTAATGTCTCTGCTTTTTAATATGCTATCTAGGTTGGTCATAACTTTTCTTCCAAGGAGTAAGCGTCTTTTAATTTCATGGCTGCAGTCACCATCTGCAGTGATTTTGAAGGCCCCCCAAATAAAGTCTGACACTGATTCCACTGTTCCCCATCTTGAGTTCACTCAGACTCACGTCCATCGAGTCAGTGATGCCATCCAGCCATCTCATCC
Organism: Aepyceros melampus; assembly: GCA_006408695.1. NCBI lineage: Eukaryota > Metazoa > Chordata > Mammalia > Artiodactyla > Bovidae > Aepyceros > Aepyceros melampus. The sequence goes on from SJXQ01009121.1 coordinate 133,665, forward strand.
TCAGTTGTCCCCTTCTCCTCCTGCCCCCAATCCCTCCCAGCATCAGAGTCTTTTCCAATGAGTCAACTCTTTGCATGAGGTGGCCAAAGTACTGGAGTTTCAGCTTTAGCATGTCCTTCCAATGAACACCCAGGACTGATCTCCTTTAGGATGGACTGGTTGGACCTCCTTGCAGTCCAAGGGACTCTCAACAGTCTTCTCCAACACCACAGTTCAAAAGCATCAATTCTTCGGCGCTCAGCTTTCTTCATGGTCCAACTCTCACATCCATACATGACCACTGGAAAAACCATAGCCTTGACTAGACGGACCTTTGTTGGCTAAGTAATGTCTCTGCTTTTTAATATGCTATCTAGGTTGGTCATAACTTTTCTTCCAAGGAGTAAGCGTCTTTTAATTTCATGGCTGCAGTCACCATCTGCAGTGATTTTGAAGGCCCCCCAAATAAAGTCTGACACTGATTCCACTGTTCCCCATCTATTTCCCATGAAGTGATGGGACCAGATGCCATGATCTTCATTTTCCTGTCCTTCACCATCTCCCAAAGTTTGCCCAAGTTCTTGTTTACTGCATTGGTGAGTCCATCCAGTCATCTCATTCTCTGACGCCCTCTTCTCCTTCTGCCCTCAACCTTCTGGTCAGTAGTAGGCTGTATTTCATCCTAAATGTGTAAGAATCTAATAACAGATCCCCTAGTCATAGATGGAGATTTAATGTTTTTCTTTATTAACTGATAGGAAAATATCAGTAAAACTCAGAAGTGATTTGAACAATGTATGAAAGACTGACATGATTGACATTTAAACAAGCAACACTAATCTGATAACTGTGGGACATACATGTTTCACAAGTACACTAGAAGAGTCAATATGATAGACTCAAATGAAGAAACAAGTTTTATGGCTGAGCCATAAAATCAGTAACTGGATTTCAAAGGGCTAAAGTAATACAGAGTGTGTTTCCTGGGCACAAGGGATTTAAATCACATAGTAAGGCAAACAGTAAGATATCTAGAGGACATTACAAGTATTTTCAAAGTAGCAAGTCATTTCTCTATACATTAAAGAGAAAATCACAAAGCAAGTAGAAATTATTTTCAATTAAATATCAATAAAAACACAACATATCAAAAATTCATGAATATAATGAATGCAGTTCTTAAAGGGGCATTTATATTTTTCAATACTATAGTTAAAAAGAAGTAAGGTTTATTGAAAGAGACATGTGTACCCCAATGTTCATCGCAGCACTATTTATAATAGCCAGGACATGGAAACAACCTAGATGTCCATCAGCAGATGAATGGATAAGAAAGCTGTGGTACATATACACAATGGAGTATTACTCAACCATTAAAAAGAATACATTTGAATCAGTTCTAATGAGGTGGATGAAGCTGGAGCCGATTATACAGAGTGAAGTAACCCAGAAAGAAAAACACCAATACAGTATACTAACACATATATATGGAATTTAGAAAGATGGTAATGATAAACCTGTACGCGAGACAGCAAAAGAGACACAGATGTATAGAACAGCCTTTTGGACTCTGTGGGAGAGGGAGAGGGAGGGATGATTTGGGAGAATGGCAGTGCAACATGTATGATATCATAAGTGATATGAATCGCCGGTCTAGGTTCGATGCAGGATGTAGGATGCTTGGGACTGAGGCACGGGGATAATCCAGAGAGATGATGTGGGGCGGGAGGCGGGGAGGTGGGGGTCAGGATTGGGAGTTCATGTACACTCGTGGCTGATTCATGTCAATGTATAGCAAAACGAATACAGTATTGTAAAGCAAAACAAACTAAAAAATAAAAATTNAAATCGCCGGTCTAGGTTTGATGCAGGATGCAGGATGCTAGGGACTGATGCACGGGGATAATCCAGAGAGATGGTGTGGGGCAGGAGGTGGGGAGGGGTCGGGATTGGGAGTTCATGTACACTCGTGGCTGATTTATGTCGATGTATAGCAAAACGAATACGGTATTGTAAAGCAAAACAAACTAAAAAATAGAAATTAATTTCAAAAAAAAATAAAGCTTGAACAATAATTTGGGAGTAGTAAGTATATGCAGGTGTTGCAAAGAGTCTCAGAATTAAGAATAGCTTTGAGGGCTAAAGTCCTGATGTTTATTAAGGAGAACATGGATTTTTAAAAAGCTGAGAAATGCTGCTCAGGCTGGTTACAGGGCATAATGTGTACAGAAAATGTGGAATTGTTGCATTGTAAATATGAAAATAGTGGTACTTAAACAAAGAGTGTCCTAAGACATAGGGAGTAAGGACAGGTAGGGGGAGTTTGGAGGATATCCCAGAAGTTAGGGACATTTTAACTGACTTTTGAAGGATAGGTAGAAATTTAACAAATGGAGAAGAGAAGACGACCTATAGGCTGAGGAAACACCATGTCCAACGGCTCAGAGACACAAAGCAGAAGGCATACTCAAAAGTTGTAAGTAACACAGGATGGTTTGGACAGAGTTGAAAGAAGTAGAATAAAACAATTGTGAAAGTGTTAAACGGCATACTTGGAGTTTTTTATCCTGAAGACCAGTGGCTCTCAATCTTAGTTCTTCATCAGAGAAGTTAGGGACATTTTAACTGACTTTTGAAGGATAGGTAGAAATTTAACAAATGGAGAAGAGAAGACGACCTATAGGCTGAGGAAACACCATGTCCAACGGCTCAGAGACACAAAGCAGAAGGCATACTCAAAAGTTGTAAGTAACACAGGAGGTTTGGACAGAGTTGAAAGAAGTAGAATAAAACAATTGTGAAAGTGTTAAACGGCATACTTGGAGTTTTTTATCCTGAAGACCAGTGGCTCTCAATCTTAGTTCTTCATCAGGACCATGTATACAGTTTTTTTTTTAATAGTTTTATTGAGATGTACTTGCATACAATAAACTGCACTTAAGTGTGTGTAATTTGATAGGTTTTGACATAAGTTTACATCCATGAAATCATCACCACAGTCAGGATTATGAACATCTCTATCACCGCACATTTCCTTATATCCCTTTGTAATTCCTCCCCTGCCACCCTTTCTTCCTCCCTCCATCTCTAGGCAACTGCTGATCTGCCTCTGTCACTATAGATTAGTTTGTGTTTATTAGAGTTTTATGTAAATGGAATCATACAGCATGTATCCTTTATTTGTTTGGCTTCTATTACTAAACAAAATTATTTTGAGATTCATTCATATTATAGTGTGTATCAGTAGTTTAGTTCATTTATTGAGTGGTATTCCATTTTATGGATATATTGTAATTTGTCTGATTTACCTGTTGATGGACATTGAGGTTGTTTCCAGTTTTGGCTTTTACTAGTAAAACTTCTGTGAACATTCAAGTACAAAAAAAAAAAAAAAAGTAATGTGTATAATATGAACCCATGTTTGTAAGAGAAAGTTATAGAAAAACACATGCCAGACTGAGGACATTGGTTCAGTTCAGTTCAGTTCAGTTGCTCACTCATGTCCAACTCTTTGCAACCCCACGGAATGCAGCACGCCAGGCCTCCCTGTGCATCACCGACTCCCTGCGTTTACTCAAAGTCATGTCCATTGTGTCACTGATGCCATCCAACCATCTCATCCTCTGTCATCCCTTTCTCCTCCCACATTCAGTCTTTTCCAATGAGTCAGTTCTTCGCATTAAGTGGCCACAGTATTGGAGTTTCAGCTCCAGCATCATTCCTTCCAATGAATATTCAGGACTGATTTCCTTTAGGATGGACTGGTTGGGTTTCCTTGCTGCCAAGGGACTCTCAAGAGTCTTCTCCAACACCACAGTTCAAAAGCATCAATTCTTCTGCACTCAGCTTTCTTTATAGTCCAAATCTCACATCCATACATGACTATTGGAAAAACCATAGCTTTGACTAGATGGACCTTTGTGGGCAATGTCTCTGCTTTTTAATATGCTGTCTAGGTTGGTCATAACTTTTGTTTCATGAAACAAGCGTCTTTTAATTTCATTGCTGCAATCACCATCTGCAGTGATTTGGACATTGGCTGTCAGTGGAATGCATATGGAGAAGAGTTGGTGAAATGGTAGTGTTTATTTTTTATATTTCTTTTTTATATATATGGCAATGATCATATATTACTTTTATAATTAAAAAGGAATAAACCATAATGTCTTACAAAAACCAAAAACAAACACTATAGTGATTTTTCTCTAAGTGATGGATTACCGTTGCTTATATTATTCACATTGTTTTACTGTTGTAGCATGAATAAAAGTTATTTTACTGAGTACATAATAGTTGCCTCACGGGATTGTTGTAAAGATCAAATGAATTATGAAAATGAGGCCCCCACCGGATAGAATACCAATGATAACAGCTGCCCTAGTCATAGTGGTAGTAGGTCAGAAGAGAAATAATTTTTATTTATTTGCAGAGATAAGGAGGAAGGTAATATTTGAGATGGATTTTGAAGGAGTAGTATTTCCACATATGAATATGGGGGTGATGGGCAAGGAGATTACAAACACAGAATATGTTCAGGGAAATTGATTATAAGAAGTATGTTTTTTAAAATTGACAAAAGAAAAGAAAAGAGGGTGATGGTGCTTTGAAAGAATTATCAAATTCAAGAAATGTGTTTTAAGATAGGGAGAAACCTGAGAATGTCTGCAAGCAGAAGACAAACAGATTGAAGATCGAATTTGAAAATTAATGAAGCCCACGTGACTATGCACTCCAGCTTGTCTGGCTCTAGGTGAGTGATCACATCATCATGATTATCTGGATCATGAAGATCTTTTTTGTATATTCTTCTGTGTATTCTTGCCACCTTTTCTTAATGTCTTCTGCTTCTGTTAGGTCCATACTGTTTCTGCCCTTTATCAAGCCCGTTTTTGCATGAAATGTCTCCTTGGTATCTAATTTTCTTGAAGAGATCTCTAGTCTTTCTCATTCTATTGTTTTCCTCTGTTTCTTTGCATTGATCATTGAAGAAGACTTTCTTATCTCTCCTTGCAATTCTTTGGGTCTCTGCATTCAGATGAGTATATATTTCCTTTTCTCCTTTGCCTTTAGCTTCTCTTGGTTTCTTAGGTATTTGTAAGGCCTCTTCAGACAACCATTTTGCCTTTTGCATTTCTTTTTCTTGGGGATGGTCTTGATCACTGCTTCCTGTACAATGTCACGAACCTCCATCCATAGTTCTTCAAGCATCCTGTCTATCAGATCTAATCCCTTGAATCTATTTGCCACTTCCAGTGTATAATTTGTGGTTTTTGAAAATGTTTTGAATGTTCAGTCTTGCCACCTCCTGATTGACCACTTCTAATTTACCCTGATGCATGGAACTAACATTCCAGGTTCCTATGCAATATTATTCTTTACAACATCAAACTTTACTTCCATCACAGTCACATTCACAACTGGGCATTGCTTTCACTTTGGGTCTGTCTTTTCACTCTTTCTGGAGTTATTTTCCACTCTTCTCCAGGAGCATATTGGGCACCTACTGACCTGGGGAGTTCATCTCTCAGTGTCATATTGTTTTGAGTTTTCATACTGTTCATGGGGTTCCCAAAGCAAGAATATTGAAGTGGTTTGCTCTTCCCTTCTCCAGCAGACCACGTTTTGTCAGAACTCTCCTCCCTGACCTGTCTGTCTTGGGTGGTCCTACACAGCATGCTCATAGTTTCACTGTTAGACAAGACTGTGGTCCATGTGATCAGTTTAATTAGTTTTCTGTGTGATTTTCATTCTATCTGCCCTCTGGCAGATAAGGATAAGTGGCTTATGGAGGCTTCCAGATGTGAGAGACTGATTGTGGAAGAGTTAGTTCAGTAGCTCAGTCGTGTCCCACTCTTTGTGACCCCGTGGACTGCAACACACCAGGCCTCCCTGTCCATCACCAACTCCTAGAGCTTACTCAAACTCATGTCTATTGGGCCAGTTAAGCCATCCATCCATCTCATCCTCTGCCATCCCCTTCTCCTCCTGCCTTCAATCTTTCCAAGCCTCAGGGTCTTTTCAAATGAGTCTGCTCTTTGCATAAGGTGGCCAAAGTATTGCAGTTTCAGCTTCAACATCAGTTCTTCTAATGAATATTCAGGACTGATTTCCTTTAGGATGGAGTGGTTGGAAACTGGGTCTTATTCTGATGGACAGGGCCATGCTCAGTAAATCTTTAATCAAATTTTCTGTTGAATGGGTGGGGCTGTGTTCCCTCCCTGTTGTTTGACTTGAGACCAAATGATGGTAAGGGTAATAAAGATAATGGCGACCTCTTTCAAAAGCACTTGGGCACCCACTGTCGTATTCAGTGCCCCTGACCTTACAGCAGGCCACTATTGACCCATTCTTCCACTGGAGACTCCTAGACACTCATTGGCAAGTCTGGGTCAGTCTCTTGTGGGGGTCACTTCTCCTTTCTTCTGGGTTCCAGTGCTTACAAGGTTTTGTTTATGCCCTCAAATAGTTTGTTTCCCCAGTCCTATGTAAGTCCTGTTATCAAATCACAGTGACCTACAAAGTCAAATTCCCTGGGGGGTTCTCAGTATGCCAGCAAATTTGGAAAAATCATCAGTGGCCACAGGACTAGAAAAGGTCAGTTTTCATTCCAATCTCAAAGGAAGGCAATGCCAAAGAATGTTCAAACTACTGCACAATTGCAGCATCTCACACACTAGCAAAGTAATGCTCAAAATTCTCCAAGCCAGGCCTCAACAGTATGTGACCTGAGAACTTCCAGATGTTCAAGTTGGATTAGAAAAGGCAGAGGAACCAGAGATCAAATTGCCAACATCCACTGGATCACTGAAAAAGCAAAAGAGTTCCAGAAAAATATCTACTTCTGCTTATTGACTATGCCAACATCTTTGACTGTTTTAATTCTGAAAGAGATGGGAATACCAGACCACCTTACCTGCCTCCTGAGAAATCTATATGCAGGTCAAGAAGCAACAGTTAGAACTGGACATAGAACAATGGACTGGTTGCAAATTGGGAAAGGAGTACAACAAGGCTGTGTATTGTAACTCTGCTTATTTAATTTAAATGCAGAGTACATCATGTGAAATGCCAGGCTGGACGAAGCACAAGCTGGAATGAAGGTTTCCAGGAGAAATATCAATAATATCAGATACGCAGATGACACCACTCTAATTGCAGAAAGTGAAGAACTAAAGAGCCTTTTGATGAATGTGAAAGAGGAGAGTGAAAAAGCTGGCCTAAAACTCAACATTCCAAAAACTAAGATCATGGCATCCAGTCCCCTCACTTCATGGTAAATAGATGTGGAAATAATGGAAACAGTGAGAGACTTTATTTTCTTGGGCTCCAAATTCACTGCACATGCTGACTGAAGCCATGAGATTAAAAGACACTTGCCCATTGAAAGAAAAGCTATGACCAACCTAGACAGCATATTAGAAAGCAGAAACATTACTTTGTGGACAAAGTCCATCTAGTCAAGGCTATGGTTTTTCCACTAGTCATGCATGGATGTGAAAGTTGGACCATAATGAAAGCTGAGTGCTGAAAAATTGATGGTTTTGAACTGTGGTATTGGAGAAGGCTCTTGAGAGTCCCTTGGAGTGTGAGATCAAATCAGTAAATCCAAAAGGAAATCAATCCTGAATATTCATTGGAAGGACTGATGCTGAAACTGAAACTCCAATATTTTGGCCGCCTGATAAGAACTGACTCATTGGAAAAGACTCTGATGCTGAGGAAGATTGAAGGCAGGAGGGAAAGGGGATGACAGAAGATGAGATGTTTGGATGGCTTCACTGATTCGATGGACATGAGTTTGAGCAAGCTCTGGGAGTTGGTGATGGACAGGGAAGCCTGGTATACTGCAGTCCATGGGTTCACAAAGAGCGGATACAACTGAGAGACTGAACTGATAGAAAAAAGTGTAGAGAATGCAGGTAATGAAATCAGGACATGAGTAGAGTTGTGGCTCTGACAAAGTGAGGTACACTTTATTAAAGACAGAATTAAAAAGGGCAATAGCAAGTGATTTTTAAGATGGGTAGAAAAAAAATGGGTAGAAAGATTTCTGTGGTGTCTCAGATGGTAAAGCTTCTGCGTACAATGCAGGAGACCTGGGTTCGATCCCTGGGTCGAGAAGATCCTCTGGAGAAGGAAATGGCAACCCACTCCAGTACTCTTGCCTGGAAAATCCCATGGAAGGAGGAGTGTGGTAGGCTACAGTCCATGGGGTCGCAAAGAGTCGGACACAACTGAGCGACTTCACTTTCACTTTCAGAAAGAAAATTGAGAGAAATTTCATGTCAAAAACTTTAATTTAAAAATAAAGGGTCAATAAAATAGTAAGAAGGCTAGGGTGAGGTTGAATACTTTGAAGAAAGCTTGGAATAGTTACAGTGGAGAAAACAAAAAGAATGTTATTAAGAATATTTAAAGGGATTAGTAATCAACAGCAAAATCCTAGCTGAGATCAAAGCACATGATCATCATAGTTTTGCAACTTTGTTACTGAAGCCCTATGCCAAAGCAGTGAGAGTGAATGACAACCATCATCCATGCTGGAAATTAGTGTAGCAGAGACTGCTGATGTTCCCCAAATATCTACTCTACCCTTTTTCTACAGTAATAGAGTCTGCTTTTAGCTGGACACATGAATACCCAGAATAAGGCTAAATTTCCTAGTTTCATTTCCAATTAGTTATTGCCATGTGACTCAACTCTGACTAAGATAGGAGCAGAAGCAATGCACACAAATTCTAGGTTGTCCCTAAATAGAAAATGTGCCACTTGTCCTCTTTTGTTTACCGCTTTCAAGCAGGTACTAGATGGAGTACAGATGTAGGATGGGTCATTTTGGACTATGTGGATCAGAATCCTAAAGATTGATCATGAAAATGGAGATAATTTGGCTTATCATAAATTTACAGAGTAAGACATACTAACTTAAGGGGAGTGACCCGAATATGGTGGCACAAGTCATTCCTGACTTTGCTTCCCCTCTCAAGTGCAACTAACAGCTCTTTGAGCTGAGAGACAGGAAGAAGAAACCATTGAGCAAATTCTAGAACACAGAGGTGAGGCTGAAGCACCTCCTGCACCAGAAACCAAGACAGACTATATTAGAAGGTTAAGAGATGCAACTATACATTTCCTGCACTCTACCTCCCACAGGCAACTGGGGCATTACATGGAAAGGTCGCCTCTGAGCTCCCGACTCCTTCAGTGGGGAAGGAAACTCCAGGGGAAAACAACTGTCCCCTCACTGCTGGAGCTTTTTGGGCCAATTTGTGGAAGTCCCTACACGGATCTTGCCTCACAGGGATTTCAAGGGAATCTGTGGGGCTGAAACACTTGGAATCTGTTGGTGATTGAGAAAAGGGGGCTTGCAACAACTAGTACACAGATCTTTACAGACCAAGTTCATACCTGCAATGCCCAAGAGGTAATCTCAAGTAGCTTTGCTAATTTGAAAAACTAAGTTGGTGGTGCACTCTGATCAGGGATCTTGGTAGGGTGCAGTATGTGATCAAGGGAATAACGGAAACATTTGGAAGATGTTACATCCCAGTAAAGCTCAAGCTGAGAGACAAGTAAGTAGGCAGATCTGATTGTTTTCAGAGCAAGGCCAGTACTAGGCATGTAGAGTTCCCCTGCTATACCTAGGCAGGGGGATTGATTTATAGCCATGACTGAGGGTAGCTCCTAGATCCTCCCAACTAGACTCTGGGAAACTAAGAGTTGCTTGGAGCAGTCCCTCCTCTTCCTTTGTCCAGGCAAAGAAGCCAACACACAGCTCTACCTGCTTTGGCTCCTAGTTTATTCTGACAAGAAGGGTTGTCAAGAATGCCCAAAAGTTGTATGGCACAGTGGCAGTTGAGTTGACAGAAGGGCAGGCAGAACTGAGAGTTTATAGATCAAAACCAGTGAGCCTTTTGGCCAGTGAACTTGGGGCACAGGTTAGCTTGAGTTAAGACAAAAAATAGTTTTACCAATCTTTACAAATAAAGAGTTTCTTCTCCCACTGCACCTAGGCAAACAAACTAATTCATAGTCCTCATTGCTGAATATAGCCTATTGGACCAGGGAATGCAACCAGAGCATGCAGGAAGATGTGTAGCTCATCCAACTGTCCTACTTACTGCGTCAGCTGAACAAAGAGCACAGCCCATGGGTTTCCCTGTCTGTAGAACAAAACTGGTGGCCCCATCTGACCAAGGAATTCAGTGCACTCTTGCCTAATTTAGATCCCCAAATAATGAATTATATAGGTCCTGGTTCCTGTCATGCTGCCTGGCCAGAGCAGGGAAACTAATTCATAGCCTTATCTACTGCTGAATATAATACCCAGTCCATCTAGAAAGTCTGACCAAGAAAATCCAGACAAGCACAGAGCCTATCCTACAGCTTCACTTGGATAGGAAACCGTGCCAGCATTCCTAGCCAGCTGTTCTCAGTCAATGGCACACATCCTGATCCCAATCCTCAGAGCTTGAACAGTTGTCTCATCCCAAAATAGAAAATAAATACCAGTTCCCATCTGTCCAAGGGCATTTCTAGCAGACACACCCAGAAACCTGAACTGAGCTGATGGGTGAAAATCTGTCTCTGCCAAATCAAAACCTGTAAAGTCTTGAAGAGGAGCCCAGTTACTCAGATGTGCAAATACCAACCTAAGGAGTTAAGGATAATGAAAGACTAGGTAAATATGACACCATCAAAGGCAGCTAATAAAGTCTGACAACATAAAGAAATGGAGATCTGTGCACTGTCAGACAAAGAATTCCACTTTAGGAAGTTTAACAAACTACAAGAACACTCAGGTGACTAAACAAAATTAGGAAGACAATGCAAGAGCAAAATGAGAAGTTTTGCAAAGGTATAGGAACCATCAACAACACCTACAACAAATGTGAACAGAAATCCTAGAGTTGAAAAATACAGTAACTAAATTGAGAATTCAATGCCAAGTTTCAAAAGCAGACTTAACCATGCAGAAAAAAAGAATCATCCACTTGGAAGATATCACATTAGAAATTATCCAGTCAGAGGAGCAAAAAGAAAAAAAGAATGAAAAAAAGTGATGAAAGCCTATGGGATTTATGGGACATGATGAAAATGAACAGTGTTCAAATTATGGGAATTCCAGAAGGAGAAGAGAAAGATAAAAGGACAGAAAGTATATTTAAAGCAATAATGCCTGAAAACTTCTCAAATCTGGGAAGAGAAAGGCACATCCAGATTCATAAGGTCCAAAGGACCCCAAATAAGTTGAAGCTGAATAGTCTTCACCTGAGACATTATAATTAAATTGTCAAAAGTCAAAGAGAAAGAAAGAATTTTAAAAACATCAAGAGAAGAGACAGAAGTTACATATATGGAAACCCCCATAAGATTATCAGCAGATTTCTCAATAAAAAATATATCAGGCCAGGAAAGAAAGGGATACATTAAAATTATTGAAAGGAAAAAAAAATGACAAAAATACTATATCCAGCAAAGCTATCCTTCAGAGCTGAAGGAAGAATAAAAACTTTACCAAACAAATAAAAGCTGAAGGAGTTCATTACTATTGTATTTGTCTTATAAGAAATGCTAATGGGAGTTTTTGAGTGGAAGTAAAAAGACACTAGTTAACATCATAAAAACATAAAAAGATAGTGAAATGCATACTACTAATGATAAGTACATAGTCACAATTAGATTCTGTCATTTGGTAATTGGTGCAACATTCTCTTATAACTCCAGTTTAAATGTAAAAAAAAAATAGTGCAAATAACCATAACTACAATAATCTTTTACTAGTTATACAATGTAAAATATATGTAAACTGTTTCAACAATAATCTAAAATGTGACAGTGTGGAAAAGTGAAAGTGCCAAGTTTAGGCATTCTACAAAGTTAACTTGTCAACAACCAATAAAATACAGTAAAGTAATTAACCTCCAATTAAAATAAATAAATTTATATTAAAAAAAATATTTTATATGAGCTTCATGGTAACCACAAGAGAAAAACCTGTAGAAATTACACAAAAAACATAATTAAGAAGTCAGAGAATACTGATATCAAACATTAGAAAAGAAAAGAGGATAAGAAACAAGAGTAGAGGGAACATATCTGAATATGCAAAGATCACTTATGACAAACCCAAAACCAACAACGAGGGAGGGACAGATTAGAGATATAGGATTAACAGATACAAAATCCTATATATAAAATAGATAACAAGGATATACTGTATAGCACAGGGAATTTTGCCCATTGTCTTTTAATAACTTAGAGTATAATCTGCAAAAATACTGCACTGCTGTGCTATACTCTTGAAACTAATGCAATTTTATAAATCAACTATATTTCAATTGAAAACAAAACTAAAATTAGAAAAAAAAAAAGAGAGAGATTTACTGAGTTAACCCAAGGCAATGAAATAAGATCAGAGGGAAGGGCTGACTTAGAATACTATGATGACTGTCACTCTAAATATCCTCTGGACTAGTAATTTAGACTTTTCCTGAATTCCAGGGTGAGAAAACTACCCTCAGTGCAAACATTAGTGGGGACCAATCTACTTCTAATTCTTTTATAAATGTATTTATTTTTATTTTATTTATTAATTATTATTATATTATTATTTTTATTTTTACTTTATTTTACTTTACAATACTGTATTGGTTTTGCCATACATTGACATGAATCCATCTCAGGTGTACATGAGTTCCCAATCCTGAACTGCCCCCCCCACCTCCCACCCCATATCAACTCTCTGGATCATCCCCGTGCACCAGTCCCAAGTATCCTGTATCCTGTATTGAACACATTTATTTTTATTTTATTTTTTGCAGTTTATTTTAAATTGAAGGATAATTGGTTTACAATGTTGTGTTGGTTTCTGCCAAACATCAACATGAATCAGCCATAGATATACCTATGTTCCTTCACTCTTCAATCTCTCACCCACTTCCTTTCCCATCTCACCCTTCTAGGTTGTTACAGAGCCCAGTTTGTGTTCCCTGAGGCAGAGAGTAAATTCCCCATTGGCTATGTATTTTTCATATAGTAATGTATATGTTTCTATGTTACTCTCTCCATACACCCCACCTTCTCCTTGCTCCCCCTCCCAGCCCCATGTCCATAAATCTGTTCTCTATGTCTGTGTTTCCATTGCTGCCCTGCAAATAAGTTGATCAGTACCATCTTTCTAGATTCCATGTGTGCGTGTGTGTATGCTAAGTAGCTTCAGGCATGTCTGAATCTTTGTGACTCCATGGACTGCAGCCCACCATGTTCCACTGTCCATGGGATTCTCCAGGAAAGAAAACTGAAGTGGATGGTCGTGCCCTCCTCCAGGGGATCTTCTTGAGACAGGGATCAAACTCACATCTCCTGTGTCTCCTGCATTGGCAAGCAGATTATTTACCACTACATTCTATATATATGTGAGTTAATATGTGATATTTGTTTTTCTCTTTCTGATTTACTTCACCCTGTATAATAAGCTATAGGTTCATCCACCTCATTAGAACTGACTCAAATGTGTACCTTTTTATGACTGAGTAATATTCCATTGTATATATGTACCACAGCTTCTTTATCCATTCATCTGTCGATGCACATCCACATTGCTTCCATATATAGTGCTTCCACTATTGTAAGTAGTGCTGCAATGAACATTGGGATACATGTGTTTGTTTCAATTTTGGTTTCCTTAGGGTATATGCATGGCAACCCACTCCAGTACTCACCTGGAAAATCTCATGGATGGAGGAGCCTGGTAGACTGCTGTCTATGGGGTTGCACAGAGTCGGACACGACTGAAGCGACTTAGCAGCAGCAGCAGGGTATATGCCTAGTAGTGAAACTGCTGAGCCATATGGTGGTTTTATTCCTAACTTTTTAAGGAATCTCCATAACTGTCTTCCACAGTGACTGTATCAATTTACATTCCCACCAGCAGTTGAAGAGTGTTCTATTTGCTCCATACCCTCGTCAGGATTTATTGTTTATAGATTTTTTGATGATGCCTTTCTGACTGTTGCAAGGTGATATCTCACTGTAGTTTTGATATGTATTTCTCTAATAATGAGCGAAGTTGAGCATGTTCTCATGTGCTTATTATCCATTTGTATGCATTCTTTGGAGAAATGTGTGTTTAGGTCTTTTCAATTTTTGATGGGGTTTTTGTTTTTCTATTATTGAGTTGTATGAGCTGCTTTTATATTTTGGAAATTAAATGATCACACCATGGTGGTTATCTGGGTCATGAAGATCTTTTTTGTATAGTGCCACCTTTTAAAAATTTCTTCTGCTTCTGTTAGGTTCATACCATTTGTGTCTTTTGCTGTGCCCATCTTTGCATGAAATATTCCCTTGGTATCTCTAATTTTCTTGAAGAAAACTTTAGTCTTTCCCATTCTGTTGTTTTCCTCCATTTCTTTGTATTGATAACTGAGGAAGACTTTATCTCTCCTTGCTAGTCTTTGGAACCCTGCATTCAGATGATATATATTTACTTTTCTCCTTTGCCTTTAGCTTCTTTTCTTTTCTCAGCTATTTGCAAGGTTTGCTCAGACAACCATTTTGCTTTTTTGTATTTCTTTTTCTTGGGGATGATTTTGACCACAGTCTCCTGTACAATGTTATGAACTTCTGTCCATAGTTCTTCGGGCACCCTATCGATCAATCAGATCTAATCTCTTGAATCTATTTGTCACTTCCACTGTGTATTCATAAGGGATTTGATTTGGGTCATACCTGAATGGCCTAGTGGTGTTCCAAAAGTTTTCAATTTAAGTCTGAATTTTGCAATAAGGAGTTCATGATCTGAGCCACAGTCAGCTCTAGGCCTTGTTTTTGCTGATGTATAGAGTTTCTCCATCTTCAGCTGCAAAGAATGTAATCAATCCAATTTGATGTCTATAGGGTTTTCATAGTCTAAAGTTAGGAACGTTGATTCCTCCAACTCCATTCTTCTTTCTCAAGATTGCTTTGGCTATTTGAGGTCTTTTTTTCTTTCCATATGAATTGCGAGACTTTTTCTTTTCAGTTCTGTGAAAAATGCCTTTGGTAATCTGTTTGGGATCACAGTGAATATGTAGGTTTCATTTGGTAGCATAGTAATTTTCACAATATTGACTCCTCCAACCCAGGAACATGGAATATCTCCCCATCTGTTTATGTTGTCTTTGATTTCTTTCATCAGTGCTTATAGTTTTCTATATACAAGTCTCCTTAAACATATTTATTCCTAAGTGTTTTATTATTTTGTTGCAATGGTGAATGGAATTGGTTGCTTAATTTCTCTTTCTGATTTTTCATTGTTAATGTATAAGAATGCAAGTGATTTCTGAGTATTGATTTTGTAGCCTGTGACTTTGCTAAATTCACTGATTAGCTCTAGTAATTTTCTGATAGTATCTTTATGGTTTTATTTATATAGCATCATGTCATGTGCAAACAGTGAGTTTCACTTCTTGTTTTCCCATCTGGATTTCTTTTATTTATTGAACATTTCTTATTGCTATAGCTAGGACTCCCAAAACTATGTTGAATAATTGTGGTGAGAGTGGGCACACTTGTATTGTTCCTGATCTTAGAGGAAATGCTTTTCACCATTGAAAATAATGTTTCCTGTGTGTTTAACACATATGGTCTTTGGCCTTTACTATGTTGAGGTAGGCTCTTTCTATGCTTATTTCTGAGGAGTGGTTATCATAAATAGTGCTGATTTTGGGAGAAGCCTTTGTTGCATCTACTGAGATATTCATATGGTTTTTATCTTTCAATTTGTTAGTATAGTATATCACATTTATTGATTTACATATGTTGAAGACACATGGACATCACCAGATGGTCAACACTGAAATCAAATTGATTATATTCTTTGCAGCCAAAGATGGAGAAGCTGTATACAGTCACCAAAAACAAGACCAGGAGCTGACTGTGGCTCAGATCATGAGCTCCTTATTGCCAAATTCACACTTAAACTGAAGAAAGTGGGCAACACCACTAGACCATTCAGGTATGACCTAAATCAAATCCCTTACGATTATACAGTGGAAGTGAG
>SJXQ01009122.1:0-80999 GCA_006408695.1 Aepyceros melampus
TGGCCGCCGGCCCTGGCGTCGGGCGTGGGTGGCTCCTCTCAGCTGCCACTCCTGGCCTCGGGGGTGAGGTGGCTTCTCTTGGCCACCCCAGATCTCAGACGTGGGGTGTCTACTCCCTGCTGCCACTGGCCTCGGACTTGCAGTAGCTCCTCTAAGCTGCCGCTTGCTCTGAAATTGAGGAAGGCCTAGTATTGACCTCTGAAATATTGTTGAAAGAGACCTGAAGCTCTCTGAACTATGAAATCAAATACAGTCTTTTCACCCTGGCATTCAGGGCCGTAATCCATCTTCCCAAGCTTACCTCCAAATGTCCCCTTACAAGTCAGCAAATGTCACTTTCATTTTATTGTTTCTCCTATCAATAATTTCTGTCTTTGCTGATCATTAATCTATTCATCCTTCAAGACCACCTTCTCTGCAGAACATTTCCTGATCTCTACAAAATACTAATTCCTCCAGTCTTTTTAATACTCATAGAATTCAATTTATTAATAAAAATGGTACTTACTTTCTCCCATATTACATTTTAGTCATTTATACCCTTGCTTACTTTTCTCTAAGATGTTAGAAGTTCCTTGAAAGCAGGGCTCACTCCTTTCATAAACCGTACAGATATTAATACTGTGAATTTCTACACTAGGGGCTCTGTCAAGATGCTGAACTGAGTTGGCCTGAATGATATTAGTGAGGATGAAGGAATGAATGAGAGACTCCCCTTAAAGTTCACAAAATAATCAAGATTTCCTCTTACTGAGTCACAGATAAAATAGATTTTTTCAACAATACCAGAAAAGATGATTCTACATAAAGGGGACTCAATACTTTAGACTGTCTTATCAGTCTGAGAGATGGTTAACTCCAAAATGGCATTTTCCAAGCCCTCATAATGCTCTCCAAAAGTGACTTTATTCATACCAATAGTACATAATTCCTAGATGTTGTTAATTTCTAAATATAAATTTCTAGATTTCAGTTCTCTATAAATATCCTGTCTAATGTCTCAACTTATCTCCTGAATACATCTCCTTGGATTTCCCAAAGTCATCTCAAATTCAACATGATATATTTGAAATTCACTATCTCCAACCCAGCTTCCCCTTGCTCTCAACCTCACAATCTCTTTTCATTCCAAATTTGCCATCTCAGTTAATAACATCTTCCTCGATCATGTTTGACTACCTAGATGCCATCCTGAGCTGCCCTGTGCAAACATATGCAAGGCTGCAGGGAGGAAGCACACCTGCCCCATGCCTGCACACTTGCCTCGGGTCTCTCACCTCCTCTAAATGCAGACTTAGTCAATTACTCCAGAGAGTGACCAAGATGGTGGAGTAGGAAGAGCTCACTTTGAGCTCACCTCTTCCCATAGGCTCACCAAATGACAGCTATTTACAGAGCAGCTATCAATGTTAACAAACTGAAGACTAGCAGAAAATACCTTGTACAACTGAAAGGAACACAATGAGATAGGAGGGACAGAGAGGCAATATTATTGGGACCCACTACCAGGAGGACAATTACAACTACAGAGATTCTCTTAAAGGAGTAAGGGGTCCAAGCCCCATATTGAGCTCTGCAGCCTGGGGATCCTGTACCAGGAAGATGTGCCCCCAGAATATTTGGCTTTATAGGCCAGTGGGGTTTACTTTTGTGAAGCCAAAAGGCTGTGGGAAATAGAGAATCCACTCTTAGGGATGCACACAAAATCTCATATACTCCGAGACCCAGAGAAGAGAAGCAGTACAAGCAACTCTAAAGACAAATACATACTGAAAGTGAGGGGATGGAAAAAATATTCCTTGCAAATGGAAATCTAAATAAAGCCAGATTGGCAGCACTTATATCAGACAAAATAGACTGTAAAACAAAGACTATAATAGAAGACAAAGAAGAACATTACATAATGATAAATGGATCAATCCAAGAATATATAACAGTTGTAAATATTTACAACATAGGAACATCTAAACATAAAGCAAATATTAACAGACATAAAGGGAGAAATCAACACAATAATTATAGAGGTATTTAATATCCCACTTATATTAATGGACAAATCATGCAGACAGAAAACCAGTAAGGAAGTCACTAGTCTTAAATGATTCATAAGACCAGATCAGATGGATTTAATTGATTACTCTAGAGAGTAATACACACACATATGTGTGTGTGTGTGTACACAATATATTTGCCAGGATGGATCACATCTTAGGCCACAAAACATGCCTCAGTGAATTTAAGAAAACTGAAATCACATCACGCATTTTTTACAAGTGCAACATTATGAGTAAAGAAATCAATTACAAGATAAAAATGCAAAATATATGAACACATGGAGGTTAAATGTAAGCCCTAAGACAATAAGACTTCTAGAAGAAATCATAGGTAGTTTGTTTTAGACATTGATCTTCACAGTATTTTTTTGATATGTCTCTCCAGGCAAGGGAAACAAAAAGAAAAATAAACAAATAGGACTACATCAAATAAAAGGCTTTTTCTCAATGAAGAAAACTATCAACAAAATGAATGGAAGAAGATATTTGCGGACCATATATCCAATAAGGGGTTAATATACAAAGTATACAAAGAAATCATATACTTTACTATCTTAAAATCAAACAATCCAATTTTTAAAAAAGGAAGGAATTTAAATGGGCATTTATCCAAAGCAAACATCAGATGACTGTGATACATATGAAAAGATGCTCAATATCACTCACTAGGGAAATACAAATCAAAACAACAATGAAATATTACCTCACCTGTCAGAATGGCTATTATTAAGACAACAAATACCAAGTATTGGCAACATAAATATTGGTAAAAAGGGAGTCACTGTGAAAACAGTGTGGAGACTTCACAAAAACTTAAAAATAGAACTACCACGTGATCCAGAAATCCCACTCTTGAGTATTTATTTGAATATAGAGAAAACACTATTAGAAAAGATATCTGCACCCCTATGTTCATTGCAGTATTGTTTACAATGTCCAAGGTATGGATGCAAACTAAGAGTCTATCAATTAGCTGAATGGATTAAAAATATGGAGCATGCAAATATATAAAGGGGTATTGCTCAGCCATAAGTATGAAATCTTGCCATTTGCAACAACATGAGTTGACCTAGAAGTTATTATTCTAAGTGAAATAAATCAAATATAAATACTATGATTGCACTTATATGTGGAATCTAAAACACAAGTAAACAAACACAGCAAAACAGAAACAGAGTTATAGATACAGAGTACAAACAGGTGGTTGCCAAAGGGGAAGGAGGCCAGGGAATGAATAAAGTAAGTGAAGATAATGAAAACGCACAGACTCCCATAGGCAAATCATGGGTATGAAATGCATGATGTAGAAAATACAGTCAATAACTATGTGATATTTTCGGATGGTAAAAAAGACTGCAATTAGACATCATGGTGATTATTTTGAAATGTACTGAATTATTGAATCATTACATTGTGTAACAGGAACTAGCATAGTACAGTATACCAATTATAGTTCAAAAACAAAGTTACAGAAAAACAGATCAGATTTGTGGTTCCCAGAGGCTGGAGATGGGGGATTGGATAAAAGTGGTCAAAAGGTACAAACTTCCAGTTATAAGATAAATAAGTACTAGGATGTGATGTACAAAATTACAAATATAATTAACACTGTTGTGTGTTATATATGAAAATTATTTAGAAAGCAGTCCTAAGAGTTTTTATCACAAGGAAATCTTTCTTTTTTCTATTTTCTTAACTTTGTATCTATATGAGATGAGGGATGTTCACTAAACTTATTATGATGATCATTTCATTATGTATGTAAGTCAGGTCATTATGCTCTGTACCTTAAATTTATACAGTGCTTTAAGGCAATTAGAGATCAATAAACCTGGAAGATAATCAATTAATCAATACTTAAAGTTAAAAAGGTACAAACTTCCAGTTACAAGATAAATAAGTACTAGGGGTGTGTTGTACAACATGATATACACGGCTGTGTGATATACATAAAAGTTATTAGGAGAGTAAATCCTAGGAGTTCTCATCACAAAAAGAATTTTTTTTCCTTTTACTTTGCATCTATACGAGATGATAGATGTTTACTAAATGTGCTTTGACAATCATTTCATAATGTATATAATTCAAATCATTATGCTGTACACATTAAAGTTATATGGCACTGTATGTCAATTATATCTCAATAAAACTGGAAAGAAAAATAATTTTTTTAATCAAATTAAGTAAATGGGAATAAGGGTATGACTCTCGATAAAATGAGATGGTGCATACAAAGCGTTCAGCATAGCACCTGATAAAACTAAACACACGATGAATAACTGTTTTACAATTATTTGCAAAAGATGAAATTTCATACAAATGCATGAAATATATCTTTGAGACTGATGGAGGGATAGATCTCACCACCAGGGACTCTGCCCACAGAGCAGAACATTATTAAGGGAGAATTATAAGAATCATATCGAGAAAATACAGCAAAAGTTCTACAACTGAAATTTGGAAGCAGATGATGAGTACTTATAAGAAGGATTAATAGAAGGCAGTATTTAAAAATGGGTGAACTATGAAAAAGCAAGAGCTGAGCAGCTACATAAAGTACGAGCAAGTGAAATGGAAGGGGCCATGTATTAAAATCCATGAACAATGAGAACAAAATGTGCCAGATTTATATTCAGCCAAGGTCACTGCTATCCCAGGAGAGGACCTTAAAGGAACTAAGTTGGGCTCCTGAGAGAAGAACACACAGGCAGAAGGAACAACACAAAACTGGTGCAGCATAAAAGGATTGTACACGAATCAAGGGAAAATGGAAAATCTCCTTCCCCAAGGGTGAGCCTAAATTAGACGTTTCCCTGCTTCATGTACTCAGAAGTAAAGTCCAGGGAGACTTGGCAAATTGTGGTCTGATTTTTGGTTTTACTTGAGCACACATTAAAAGGGGAACTGAAAACATATATGTGCTTTTGATCCCCAAATTCCAGGGCAGAACAGAAATCGTAGCAGGACATTATAAGCCACCTCTCTCTGCTACTGATAAAAAGAGGCAAGCCACAAATTCAGCTTACTACCTGGCCTCAGGTATAAGGGGCCACCTGGAACCCACTGGACCAGCATAAGATGTCCCTGTTGACAGCAAAGCCATCTTTAGAGGCCTGTCATGTGCTGATCCTAATTCAGGCACCCAGACTTGCATCCTCAGTGTGCCCAAGCTTCTGGCAGCAGGGTATCCCCTGTTCTCAGGATGGCTCTGTCTAAAGACTCCCTCAGAATGGAAGACTGAGGACACATCCCACCAACCAGCTGGGCTGTGTCTAAGATATTAAAAAAAAAGAAAGCTCTTTAGAAAAGTTTCAGTTGTGAGTCTTCTCTGCGTTTTCCAACATCCTTCTTTCTCCTTTAGTTCTAAGTGATCAACAACTTTTTTCTCATCCCCTTGGCCTCCATCTCTGAGAAAACATCCCAAGTAGCTGCCATGCACAGAGCCCCAACACAGGGGACAAAACCTCATCCCCCGTTAAATCTTGGATCTAATGAATTTCTCATTGATCTTCCTTCAGCCCAGGCATAAAACTCAGGGCTCCATGCAGTGTGGGTACTTCTTAAAATATCCTTATAAATCTTGGCCATCGTATTCATTAATTACAGCCCAACCAAGACTCTGGCTGTTAGTTCTGGGTGGCAACTTCATTTATTCCCACATTAAATGCTTTATTTCTGTGGAGCTATTCAGTCTCACTCCATTACTTAGCTTACCCACCATGTCATCAAGTGATTTCTTTTAAGAGAGACCCAGCCCATATTTTTAAAAACTGAGATAATATATCCAAGTACCCTGAAAATACATAACAGCTAAACATTTGAGTCTTACTATGTCCCAAACACTGTACAAAGTGCTTCAAATGCATTAGTCCATTTAACACACACACACACACACAAATATCTATGAAATAAATACTATTATTATTGCCCTGGTTTTATAAATTGAAGATTAGAAAGATTAAGTAATTGGCCCACAGTTAAATGACTAGGGTCTCCTCCATTGGAATTCAGGTTTCTCTGATTTCAAAGCTCAAACTTTTATCGACCGAACCATAGTAAGTGATTATAAAATTGTAACCACATGCCTTACTAAGCCATAGTATGGAGATATGCGCTGAAAAACAAACATAGCATTTGGAGTTAAAAAGACCTTTAAAATGCTTTAATCCAATCTCCATGCTCAGCAGATGGGCCCTTGGTCCCCTTGGAGGCAGGCACTGTGCCCAGGGTCACAGAGCTAGTAGACACAGAGCCAAGACTGGGACCCAGGACTCCACATTTTCGGCTACATGCTTTCCCTGCTGAAGTCTGCTGCTGTCCAAATGGTCTATTACACTGGAATTTGTTTTCCCCTGGGTACAGATGAAAGTAGAAGGATCTTTAGAGTGGTGTTAAGTGAATTGAATGTTCCTTCAGCAAATGAAAATGAGAGGCTAATTAGATTCTATAATCACTCTCTCCGATTAACCTTGCACTTCCTCCTGCACCAACTTCTATCTCTCTGATGTCCCTCCGTTGTGATGTGCAGTTTCCTCTGCTCAGTCTAAATTTGTCTCCTCACGCATATGTCCTGATCACAAAGCCTGACTTACTTCATTCTTTAATAGCCAGAGACTGTACCCAACTGGATGGGGTTGAGAGCCTGAAACTGTGCTTGTTCTTACGTTTGGTAGTCAGCAGGCACTTATTCTATGATGGTAAAGTTGCAACTGGAGGGTTTAAACTAAAAATCTCACAGAGGCCAGGCAGAAAACTGAAACAAGAAAGTAGATAGACCTTAGGACATACTGATATTTCAAATGAATGTGGGGAACTAGTAAACCGCAGGGATCATATATCAGCCTGAAAAGGGCAGCCGCTCCCCATCAACAGCCAGTGGAGGCTGTGGATCCTGTTTCTCTGACAATAAGTTCTATGAGCATGAGGACTTTGTCACATGTCCTGTTGTATTTCCAATGCACAAAGAGGGCCTGACACATTCATTCAGTTCAGTCGCTCAGTTGTGTCCGACTCTTTGCCACCCCATGAATCACAGCACGCCAGGCCTCCCTGTCCATCACCAACTCCCGGAGTTCACTCAGACTCACGCCCATGGAGTCCGTGATGCCATCCAGCCATCTCATCCTCGGTCGTCCCCTTCTCCTCCTGCCCCCAATCCCTCCCAGCATCAGAGTCTTTTCCAATGAGTCAACTCTTCTCATGAGGTGGCCAAAGTACTGGAGCTTTAGCTTTAGCATCATTCCTTCCAAAGAAATCCCAGGGTTGATCTCCCTCAGAATGGACTGGTTGGATCTCCCTGCAGTCCAAGGGACTCTCAAGAGTCTTCTCCAACACCACAGTTCAAAAGCATCAATTCTTCAGTGCTCAGCCTTCTTCACAGTCCAACTCTCACATCCATACATGACCACAGGAAAAACCATAGCCTTGACTAGATGGACCTTAGTCAGCAAAGTAATGTCTCTGCTTTTGAATATGCTATCTAGGTTGGTTATAACTTTCCTTCCAAGAAGTAAGCGTCTTTTAATTTCATGGCTGCAGTCACCATCTGCAGTGATTGTGGAGCCCCAAAAAATAAAGTCTGACACTGTTTCCACTGTTTCCCCATCTATTTCCCATGAAGTGATGGGACCAGATGCCATGATCTTAGTTTTCTGAATCTTGAGCTTTAAGCCAACTTTTTCACTCTCCTCTTTTACTTTCATCAAGAGGCTTTTTAGTTCCTCTTCACTTTCGCCATAAGGGTGGTGTCACCTGCATATCTGAGGTTATTGATATTTCTCCTGGCAATCTTGATTCCAGCTTGTGTTTCTTCCAGCCCAGCATTTCTCATGATGTACTCTGCATATAAGTAAAATAAGCAGAGTGACAATATACAGCCTTGACGTACTCCTTTTCCTGTGACATAGGAGGCACTAAATAAATATTTTCTGAATGAATGAAACTTCCATTTTGGAAGCTCTACAGTGTATTCTATCTTTAGTCTAAAGATACTCCTTGTTCTCCTAAAGGAATGCAATGCATCTGATTGCTCTGGAATAAGGGAACTGTGTAGAGATATTGATTTCAACCATAGGGCACTTCATTTCAACTTGAGGGGCACGTCCAGAGTAAAGAGAATGATGGAACGTGGTTCACACTTATGACCTTTATCACCAGTACCAGTGTTGCTAGCCAGGTACCCTATTAGCCTAGAAAGGAACATTCAATGATAGGAAGAGCTTTTAGCAGGAAAGTCTGGCTTTAGGCACTAAAAAGTTGTGAAGTGAAACTGTTAGTTGCTGAGTCATGTCTGACTCTTTGTCATCCCATGGACTGTAGGGCACCAGATTCTTCTGTCCATGGAATTCTCCAAGCAAGAATACTAAAATGAGTAGCCATCTCCTTCTCCAGGAGATCTTCCTGACTCAGGTATTAAACCTGGGTCCTCTGCATTACAGGCAGATTCTTTAACGTCTGAGCAATCAGGGAAGTCCACTAAAAGGTTATAGGACCTTAAACAGATCTGTCCCCTCTCTGATACAGTTTCCATCTCTTTAAAAGGAAGAGGTTAGGTCCCTTTGACTACTATGGGAAATATACACATCTAGGAATCCCAAAGGTCATTAATAGAGTCAAGTGATGTCATAGAAATGCATGAGAAACTACTACGAACAATTGTGCAAGAAATTGGACAACCTAGAAGAAATGGATCAATGTCTAGAAACATACAATCTATCAAGACTGAATCATAAAGAAATAGAAAATCTAAAAAGACAATTACTAGTAAAGAGATGGAATAAATAATGAAAAGGACCAGATGGCTTCACTGGTGAATTCTATTGAACATTTAAAGAAGAACTAATGCCAATCCTTCTCAAAACCTTCAAAATATGCAAGAGGAGGGAACACTTCCAAACTCACTTAAAGAGACCAGCATTACCATCCTAGGAAAGTCAGATAAGGGCATCACGAGAAAAGAAATTTATAGGCCAATATACCTGATGAACATAGAGGCAAAAGTTTTCAGCAGAATACTAACTGGATTCAACAGCATTTTAAAAGGATCATACACCAAGATCTAGTTGGATTTCTTCCTTGCATGTAAGGACGGCTAAAATACACAGATCAATAGATGTGATAAACCATATTAACATAATGAAAGATAAAAATCATATAATCAGCTCAATAGTTGCAGAAAGAACATTTAACAAAATTCAATATCTTTTCATGATTAAAAAAAAAACTCTCATGGGGTCACAAAGAGTCGGACATGACTGAGCGACTTCACCTTCACCTTCACCTCAACAAATTAGGTATAGAATAAATGTACCTCAACATAATAAAGGCCATATAGAAAATGCCAACAGCTAACACACTTGATGGTAAGAAGTTGAAGGCTTTTCCTCCAAGATCAGGAACAAAACAAGGATGCCCACTTTTGCCACTTATATTCAACATAGCACTAGAAATCTTAGCCCCAGCAATTAGGTAAAAATAAATAAATAAAAGGCATCCTAATCTGAAAGGAAGAAGTAAAACTGTTTGCAGATAACATAATCTTATTTATATACAGAAAACCCTAAAGACTTAGCCAAAAATTCTTGAAGCTAATAAACAAATTCAGTAAAGTTGCAGGATACAATGAAGAAGGAAATGGCAACCCACTCCTGTATTCTTGCCTAAAGAATCCCATGGACAGAGGAGCCTGCTGTCCATAGGGTCGCACAGAGTCAGACACGACTGAAGCGACATAGCATGCATGCATGCATTGGAGAAGGAAATGGCAACCCACTCCAGGTTCTTGCCTGGAGAATCCCAGGGACGGGGGAGCCTGGTGGGCTGCCATCCATGGGGTCGCACAGAGTCCAACACAACTGAAGCAACTTAGCAACAGCAGCAGCAGGATACAATTGCATTTTTGCAGAAGTCAGTTGCATTTTTATACACTAAGAGAAAATTGTTCTCCCCCCAACAAGATTAAGGAAGCAATTCAATTTATGACATCATCAAGAATATTAAAAAATAAACTTAGCCAAGAAGGGAAAGGTGAAAGATCTGTGCCCTGAAATTATAAGCACTGATGAAGGAAACTAAAGACACAAATAAATGGAAAGATATCCCATGCTCATGGATTAGAAGGATTAATATTGTTAAAATGTCCATAATACCCAAAGCAATCTACAGATTCAATGCAACCTTTATCAAAATCCCAATATCATTTTTCACAGAAATAGAAAAAATCTCCCAATTGTGTAAGGAACCAATTAAAAAATCCCATATCACAATGCAATTTGAGAAAGAACAAAGCTAGAGACATCATACTTCCTGATTTCAAATTATGCTGCAAAGCCACAGTAAGCAAAATAGTGTAGCACTGCCACAAAAACGAACACATAAACCAATGGAACAGACTAGAGAGTACAGAAATAAACCCACACATATATAAGCTCCTCATCTTTGATAAGGGTGACAAGAATGGGACAAGGATCATCTCCTCAATAAATGGTATGGGGAAAACTGGATATCTGCATGCAAAAGAATAGCACTTGAAACTTAGACCACACACAAATATTAATTACAAACAGACTAAAGATGTAAGAGTAATAACTGAAACCACAAACCTCCAGAACAGAGAAAAGACTCCTTGACATTAGCCTTGGCAATGGCTTTTTGG
The DNA here is from genome assembly GCA_006408695.1 of Aepyceros melampus. Classification (NCBI taxonomy): domain Eukaryota; kingdom Metazoa; phylum Chordata; class Mammalia; order Artiodactyla; family Bovidae; genus Aepyceros; species Aepyceros melampus. The sequence goes on from SJXQ01009122.1 coordinate 10,708, forward strand.
AATGAAAACAAAAACAAAGACAACAAAAGTAAAAATAAAATATTGTGACTACATCAACTGAAGCACTTTTACATGACAGAGAAAACAACAAAATGAAAAGACAATGCATGAATGACAAAAAATATTTTCAAATCTTTCAAATATCGATAATAGGCTAATAACCAACATATGAAACAAACTCATAAAACTCAATAGCAAACAATAATAACAACCAAAGGACTCCATTTAAAAATGGGCAAAGAACCTGAATAGACATTTTTCAAAGAAGACAGGCAAATGGCCAAAATGTATAGAAAGAGGTGCTCGATATTATTAATCATCAGGGAAATGTAAATCAAAATGACAATGATATACCACTTCATATCAGAATGGCTATTATCAAAAAGTCAAAAGATAAGCGTGGACAAGGGTATGGAGAAAAGGGTTGTTGTTCAGTCATTAAGTTGTGTTCGATTCTGTGTGACCCCATGAACTATAGCATGGCAGGCTCCTCTGTCTTCTACTGTCTCTTGGGGTTTGCTCAAATTCATGTCCCTTCAGTCAATGATGCCATCTATCTGATGGAGGAAAGAGTACTCTTGTACATGTTGATGAGAATATAAATTTTCATAGCTGTAATGCCGACTAAGGTCTGTCTAGTCAAGGCTATGGTTTTTCCAGTAGTCATGTATCGATGTGAGAGTTGGACTGTGAAGAAGGCTGAACACCGAAGAATTGATGCTTTTGAACTGTGGTGTTGGAGAAGACTCTTGACAGTCCCTTGGACTGCAAGGAGATCCAATCAATCCATTCTGAATAAGATCAACCCTGGGATTTCTTTGGAAGGAATGATGCTGAAGCTGAAACTCCAGTACTTTGGCCACCTCATGCGAAGAGTTGACTCACTGGAAAAGACTCTGATGCTGGGATGGATTGGGGGCAGGAGGAGAAGGGGACGACCGAGGATGAGATGGCTGGGTGGCGTCACTGACTCCATGGGCGTGAGTCTGAGTGATCTCCAGGAGTTGGTAATGGACAGGGAGGCCTGGCGTGCCGCGATTCATGGGGTCGCAAAGAGTCATACACGACTGAGCAACTGAACTGAACTGAATGGAAAATATTATGGACATTCCTCAAACAAAAATAGGACTCTTATGTGATCAAGAAATTCTGCTTCTGGATATACATGGAAGGAAATTAAATCAGTATCTGGAAGAGATATCTGCACTCCCATGTTCATTGAAACATTATTCACAACAACCAAGATATGGAAACAACTTAAGTGTCTGTTGATGGATGAATGGGCATGTACATTATCAGACACAGAATACAGATACTGCATAATCTCATTCATGTGTAGAATATGAAGTCAAAATCAGAAGCAACAAAGAAGGGTGGTTTTCATGGGCTGGGGATTGAGGCAAATGGGGAAATGTTGGTCAAAGTGTATAAACTTTCAGTTATAAATTGACTAAGTTGTGGGGATCTAATGTAAAGTATGCTTACTCTAGTCAATACTGTATTATATACTTGAAACTTACAAAAAGAGTAGATCTTAAGTACTCTTGTCAAAAAAATACATAAAGATAATTATGTGAGCTGATACATGTGTTAATTAGCTTGATTGTGATAATCATTTCACAATATATACACATATCAAGTCATCGCATCATACAGCTTAAATATATATAATATTTTCTGTCGATTATACCTCAATAAAGCTGGAAAATGCATCAACATACAATAAATAAATAAAGAGTTCAACCCACCACCCATTTCTCCTAGCTACTATTTGAGACACCAAAAGGTCGGCAACAAAGTAACAGTGTAATTATCTGAAACTCCATGATGTAATGCAACATTGGACATTATTCCCATAGACAATCTCAAAGGCTGATTCCCTCAACCTGTAAATTCAGAGCACTAGTGGCAATCTAGACTCAACGTGAAAGTGAAATTGCTCAGTCCTGTCTGACTCTTTGCAACCCCATGGACTGTAGCCTACCAGGCTCCTCTGTCCATGGAAATTTCCAGCAAGAGTACTGGAGTGGGTTGCCATTTCCTTTTCCAGGGGATATTCCCAACCCAGGGATCAAACCTAGGTCTCCCGCATTGCAGGCAGACACTTTACCATCTGAGCCACCAAGGAAGCCATGGAGTTCTCCAGGCCAGAATACTGGAGTGGGTAGCTTTATCCCTTCTCCAGAAGACTTCCCAACCCAGGGATTGAATCAGAGTCTCTTGCACTGCAGGCGGATTCTTTACCAACTGAGCTATCAGGGAAGCCTCTGAGGAGTTATAACAAACCATAAATGCATAAGCATGTGTGAATAGAGTGGTCTGAGTTATGTGGATACGTAATAATCCTCTTCCAGCTAGTGTTCATCATTCATGGATTTAACTCCTTAGATTCTGCCACTAAGGATGAGACCTAATTGTCCTCTTCTTTCATTCTATTCCACGTGGAATATATATTCACATGTGTGTGTGTGTGTGTGTGTGTGTGTGTGTGTATGCAACCATTCACACAGATGCGATTGCATATCACTTTGTAAAACGTCAGGTGTGATCTAGCCACTCATTAATAACACCTAATTCTGCATTTCTGGGTAAATATCTAAATTGCCACTTTTCTTATGTCATCTCGTCCTGTGTTGTCACTTTGGTACTTCAAAGAATCAAACTGTGGAAATTCTTTCAGTTCTTAAAAATGCTACCTTCAAAGGAGAAATTCTCTGAGTTGACACGAATAGTTCTGTATCACTATTCTTCCCCATACAGATATCCAATTTTAAACTGCAGTTTGGTGTTTTTTATCTGATATCACACATAATAACTGGTTATTATTAGGAATAATTGCTACTAGGAATGAGTACAGTATCTAATGGTGTTTAAAAAAAAGTGTACCTTGAATGTCGAAGCAACTTATTTACCTTGCCCGGAGACTTTTGTAAGAAACCTAGAAGCCACGTTGGATAAAATTTAAGACTCATAGGCACTGGGGCTTTGAGGGAAAACAGAGGCCAAGGAAACTAAGGGCTTGGGTTCTGAGACTCAAGCCATAGCAAGTGACCTGGATAAGTGAAATCCAATGTCTAGCTTTTTCTCTTAAAAAGTAGATTGAAACCAGAAGTCCTATAACAGGAGGTGATTTACAACACAGAAATTGTTCAAATCAAATATTTGATAGAGCCCAGAACACTTTCTGCCTAGAAAGTAGAAATATTATAGCATAGGTGTGAAACAGACACAAAATGAATTGAAGCACAAGTGAGTGAGACTGTTTACCATCATGCATACTTTAGGAGCACAACATTGTGGGAGTTGAGCCTGAGGTGATGGGACCTACAAATGAAGATAGAGGAGAAGAGATAAGGCTATGAGACAGACAACCCAGACATTCACAGGTGATGTTGTGAGTGAAATATCAATATTTCCTGCCGTGGCTCCGTGCTCCATAAATCCCTAGCTAATAAGATACCTATGACAGAGGTGCTCTTTAACAACTTTGAGGGTGTAATAATTGATGGCATAGCCAGCTGGTTGCTGCAATCAGATATAAATTAAATCATCTTTATTGTTTTATGCTTCCTCTGACTCCCTACCCCCACCCAGTCCAGCTACCTTTTCAGACTCTCTAAACCAATCCTGAGAAAAGAATATGTCTGCATCACTTACCAAATGACAGGAGCCAGAGCGAAATAGAGAGGGAAGAGGATGAGAAACAAGTTTCAAATAATTCTCAGTTCCTTGGGTCAAAGATTACAGTCTTGTTTTGTTTTGTTTTGTTCTGTTTTGGTTTTCAAATGCTAAACAATTCCTTCCCATACTTTCTTTGCCCACCTGGACCAGGTCTAGCAACGGCTAAGCATTCTTTAAGAAACATGGCTTGGGGAAATCTGGTAGGCGAGTCTCTCTGGTCCACCAGATGATGAAGACAAGATCATTCCCTCATATTGCTTACTCTCCGAGTAGCAGGGAGGGAGGGGAAACAAACATGCATGGACTGTTGTGATGAGGTGTGACTGGAGCTATAGTGGAGATCTAGCTGAGAGGAGAAAGGAGGGTGAGATAAAGGCAGCATGCATAGGGAAAATTCAGGGCAGGAGCCTAGAAGCAAATGGAGAAGAGAGAAGGTCTGGTCAAACAGGGCTTGTTCTACATTACCTTCCCTGTCTCTTTTTCTTTGTCCTGAGACAAAGGGTCCTGGCAGCACATGTGACAGAGTCCTATCTTGAATCACCGGGAAAGATTCTAGGTTAAAAAACTCATTAGAATACTTGTCAAAGTAACAAAATAATACATATTCAATGTGTGCTAAGTCGCTTCAGTCGTGTCCGACTCTTTGCAATGCCATGGACCATAGCCCACCAGGCTTCTTGGTCGATGGGATTCTCCAGGCAAGAATACTGGAGTGGGTTGCCATTTCCTCCTCCAGGGGATCTTCCTGACCCAGGGATTGAAACTGGGTCCCTTATGTCTCCTGTACTGAAGGTGGGTTCTTTAGCACTAGTGCCACCTCGGTGATGGTTATTGTATCAACTTGACAATGACGCCAATGATATGATGATGCAACTGATGATGGCAATGGCAGGAACACAAGGTCATAAATGAGTCTTAAAATGTCCTCTTTCTCCTTTTAGCTCTTCCAAGGGTTTCACATTTCCAATATTTATAATTCCTTCATTCAGTTTAACGTTGTCTATAGGCTGATAGTGTCTCTCTACAAAAAATGTGGATTAGATTTTTTTGATGGAATAAAAAAGTCTAAAAGGGTGAAAATCTGGGAAGAGGGACAGACACGCTTGTTCATTCTGAATCCTTAAAATGTCTGGCTCTGGCTCCCCACTCATAGACTGCAGCCCAGCAGACAAGGGCAAACAGCAAAGTGAGCTGGCTATGACCAGGTGGGACTATCAATCATGATGAGAGTTGAGATTGAATCAAACAGCAGCACCTGTGCACACTATTTCACAATGCAAGCAACATGAAAAACACAATCTTGTGAAATAAACCTAGTTGCTTGCCATTGGGCAACAGTTCCTTCCACCCCCTCCTTAGGGCTTGAGCTGCTTCCTGGCTCCTAAGAACTATTCAGAGGCTCACACAAACATTTCACTCTACGGAGACACCTGGGAGATATTATACATTTGGATCCAGACCACCACCAAAAGCAGATCAAACTGCATATAAAAAATGTTTATATTGCACTGTAACCTATTAAGTGTGCAACAGCATTATGTCTAAAAAGCAATGTGCTGTGCTATGCTAAGTCATTTAGTCGTGTCCAACCCTTTGCCACCCTATGGACCATAGCCCACCTAGCTCCTCTGTCCATGGAATTCTCCTGGCAAGAATATTGGAATGAGTTGCCATGCCCTCTTCCAGAGGATCTTTCTGACCCAGGGATTGAACCTGCATCTCTAAAGCCTCCTGCATTGGCAGGCAGGCTCTTTGCCACTAATGCCACCTGGCAAGCCCCCAAAAGCAATGTCCATACATTAATTAAAAATACCTTACCTTGTTGCTCAATGGTAAAGAATCTACCTGCCAATGCAGGAGATACAGGCTCAATCCCGGATCTGGGAGGATCCCACATGCTATGGGACAACTAAGCCTGTGCACCACAACTGCTGAGCCTGTGCTCTAGAGCCTGGGAGCTGCAGCTACTGACGCCATATGCCGCAACTACGGAAGCCTGCATGTCCTACAGCCCATTCTCTGCAGTAAGAGACGCCACCACCAGGAGAAGCCTACGAACCACAGCTAGAGAGTATTCCCTGCTTGCCGCAGCTATAGAAAGTCTGCTCGACAACGAAGACCCAACACAGCCAATGAATAAATTAAAGTATTTAAAAAAATACTTTGTTAAAAAAAAGTGCTAACCATCATCTATAACTTCAACGAATACTAATCTATCGGCAATAGTAACATCAAAGATCACTGACCACAGGTCACCATAATAAATAAGCTTGAAATACTTTGAGGATTACCAAAATATGATATAGAAACATGAAGTTAACAAATAATGTTGAAAAAATGGTGTGCATAAGCTTGCTTGATGCAGGATTGCTGGAAACCTCAGATTTATAAAACAAAAAAACAACGCAGTATCTGATAAAATGAGGTATGCCTGTAAATTTACTATCTATAGAAGGCTTCTTAGTTTAAAAAAAAAAAAGTGAACAAATTTCTGTGCAGAAAAGTGATTTAGGGAAAACAGGTAGAGCTGAGCTAGGGATAAGTCGGCAGCAGGATCTAAGGCTGCCTACCATCTGGTGTTCATTTTGGGGGTTCCGGATGCTGAGAAGTCTCCTCAATACCTCCCTCTTAAATCTTGATGATAGAGGAAATGGCACAATGAAACAGAAGTTCTCCTATTCTCTGTTAAAAAGGATTTTCCTGTCCCCCTAGAGGTAACCATCAGGCTTATATTAATTTGAGCAAATTTATCAGTTCCAGGTTGGGAGTCAGGGTTGGTGGCTAACGAGGGTTGTAGGGAGGGAGGCAGGTTCACTGTACTATACTAAGTGCTGAGAAGTCAGGAATATTGGGAGAGAGGCACAGTAGGGACAAGAAAGGAGACAGAGACAGAAGAGGGCAGCAGGGCTACTGAGAACACCCGCCCACTTCTTAGCACTATGCACACTTGGCTTTGGCCCAGGCTTTGCACTAGGCATAGGACTGGGGAGGAAGCAAGGGTGAGAAGAGACATGCAGACTTTCAACTTGGAATCTATCCAGAGGTATTCCTGCCCACCCCGTCCCCATCAAACATATGCAAATGGCAATGGTAATAAACTCAGATAATGATAGAGTCAGCGTTTAAACTCACCATAGAATGCATAAATTACAGGGGAGGCTGCCACAGATGCAAAGGCTGGATGCTTTATTGCTGCGAAGAGGAAATTCTGATTCGCAGGTGCTAACTGGGTATCTCAGGCCAGGCAGGGAGTCCCATCACTCTGGGACTGCTACAGGGCTTCCTACAAGGAAAAGAAGTTTGAGGTCAGGCTATGCTGCTGTTGGGTGTGCAAACTGCCCTCGTAGGTTCAATGTCTTTCTTCCAGCCAGACAAAGCAGCCCAGACTCCATCTTTCCAGCACAGCTGCCTGCTCACTCTACTCCAGCTTCACAGGCTGCCTTGCTATTCCTGGAACCTGCCAGACACACTCTTGCCTCTGCCCTGCCTGCTCTGTCTGCATCCTTCTTCCAGAAAGATGCGTGTTTCACTCCATCACCTCCTTCAGCTCTTGACTCAATTTATGTGTTAATCACTCAGTCATGTCTGACTCTTTGCAACCCCATGCACTGTAGCCTGCAGGCTCCTCTGTCCATGGAATTCTCCAGGCAGGAATTCTGGAGTGGGTTGCCATTTCCTACTCCAGGGGGATCTTCTCAACCCAGGGATTCCAACCCAGGTCTCTTGAATTGCAGGAAGATTCTTCACCATTTGAGCCACCAAGGAAGGCTTTGTCAAAGAGGCTCACCCAAACAACTCTATTTATAACTACAACCCTTTATGCCCCCTTACCTTGTCCATAAAATTTACCATCTTTTAACATACTATATAATTTACTTATGCTATCTATGTTATTTATTGGATGCACTGTTTATCATCTGTCTCCCTATACTAAAATATAAACTCCTTGAAGGTAGGAAATTTTGCCTGTTTTGTCTCCCCTATACTTTCACACAAACACACAAAGTAACCCAAGCATCTGGAACAGAGTCTGGTAATGAATAGATATTTCATAATTAAACATTTGCTAAACACATTATTAAAAGCTGTCTCCTTTTAGAAGTCAGGAGGAAGAAAAATTTTCTTCTCAATAATGGTAACTGAAACTTGTAACATTTGTTTCAGGCACTCTCTCCTTTCCCAAATTGTGATTTGTTACTGACTCAAGACTGAATGTTCTTACCAATGAGTGCAACACATATGGTTCAGAAGCATTTCCTCTCCCTAGAGAAGCCCAGAGACCTGGGGCAAGCACACATCAGTTTGATTTCTCCCATGCTCACATAAAGACCAACTTGAAGAATCATTATATATTATAACTTTTAGAACTGGGAATGAACTTACATCCTGTCCGATCATCTTATTTGAAAAATAAGGCATGGGAGATTGTATGGTTTGCCCAGGCTCACACATCCAATTAGTTGGAACAATGAGATCAAATACCATGGCTGTTAATTTCCTACCCAGTATAAGACTCTTTTCCCCTATGCTGTCTCTGTGCAGTTTTACTACACGTTTTGTACCTAGGTGTTCGAGGTAGCACCAAAACTTCACTCTCTGAACAGTTCTTTTTTAAGGGCTCCTTCAGGGATCCATTTTTCCAGCATATCCCTGCTTCAGCACCTCTGCACATGGACAGCAGCCAACCCAGTTTATTCTAGTTAGTCTATGCTTTACTGAACATTTGATTCCTTTGGCTTCTATTTACTTGATTAGCTGGTGCTCATCCTTTGCCTTCAAAAGTAAGCCTTTTCAAAGGGTTTGATGATCCATGGCCATGTCTCAGTAACTTTCATGTCTAGTAGTCTACATAGAATTTTCAGCCTGTGGACATTGATAGTAACAACACCTAAAGCAAAATGCTGAAAACTAGTAATTCTCTGGGAGGCTAATGGACACTTTGATATTAAATAAATAAGTGTGCATATATTTACATAAACAAATGTAAATAACTTTCCTTCAGTGTCTTTTTAAAAGTTCATTACACATTTCCAAGAGAGGTATACTGTATGCATCATTTCTCAATCTAAACTGATCATGAAATATTTTATTGTGCAGCATTCTACAGATCTAATGAGAACATGTTTGGGAAATACTTCCCTACAGGGCTGAAATATCTAAGGGCAGGAGGGAATGTGTAGCATTGAAGAAGAAAAGCAGGAGACAAGATTAAAAAAAAAAAAAAAAGTAGGTATAGAAGTCCAAGAATAGTAGAGTTATAGAATAGTAAAAATATAAGGATGAATCAAAGATTCATCAGATTTTTCAAGACAAGAGGCCTCTCTCCTAGATCTAGCTATCTCCCATAAGATGGCTAGTTGCTCATTAGCAGGGCCCAAGCCTCTGAAGTTCTAAATACAAATCACCAAGGAGCTGAAATCCACCCCTAAGCCTCTGATTTTAGCGGCTTATGCCTTTCCAGAAGAATTAACTTGCCTACTGAAATGGCTCCTGCCTAGGGCTAGAAAAGTTTGAATAAAATGCATTTAGCTACTATCTAAAGATCTTAAGTCATTGAGCTAAATGCAAGAGCCTTTTGTTAAAATCACACTCAACTAGATATTGAGGTTTATTACATACTTTCTCCAATTTTCCTTCTCCTTTTATGTAATCTCAGCTGGGCGATTTGCCTGCATTCCTTCCAGTGGAATCTTCTTATTACTCCCAAGACACAACAGAGAATCTCCAACCCTGTACAGAGGGGCACATGGCTGCATCTGGATTAGAAAAAAAGGGGGCTATTTATACTCAAATCAATAGGCAGATTTTAGCATAACATTGCAGGCTTTCTGCAAGAGAATGAAAGAAAAGAAAATGCAGTTCCTTTTCTATTCTTCTTTACTGTATTATTTGCCCCAACGTATGCTTGTCACATGGCCCAGAGCAGTGTGATCTAATAATGATAGGCCTGCTTGGCACAAGGGAGGGGAAAATCCAGCTGCACTGGGGGTTTCAGGGGATGGCTCAGACAGCTGGCCCAGCCCTCCCCCCGAGCGTGTTTCAGGGACAACACTCAGTATGTTGCTCATCTCACTTGCATGTAATTCTTCCCAGTGTTGAACCTGATTCTGGATGAGAGCCGTGCAGAGCCTCTGTCTCTCAAACAACCAGAGAGCCAGGAAACCTTGGATAATACCAAAGTAAACAAACCTGAGGCCACAGAAGTCTTTGATTCCATTCCAGTTGGGAGTCTCTCCAAGTTTGTACGCAAACTGGCCAGCCTGTGGCCTCCCAACCCAGCTGTGAGGAAAAGCCAAATAGCCTGCCTCTTTCTGTGGCTTTAATTAACCCCTGGGCTTAGTGAAGCCAGTGGGAAATGCTTCAAGATAAGAGATTCCTAAGTCAGAGTTTTGAAATTTTTAAATGAAGGGATGGGTAGCCCCTCCATAAAGCTGAAAGAGGCAAGAGAGAGCATAGAGTCCCGCTGCAGCCATCCTAGGGGACACTCATCATTTAGGCTACTCCAAGGACATCCACCAAGACAAACTGACAGGACACAGCACAACCACTATGCTCCTAAGTCTGTTTGTGCCAAGGACTGACGGTCCCCTCTGCCATTCTCAGGACAAATTCCCCACTTTCATCTATTTGCACCTGTTAAGTCTTAGTGCCAGGAGCAGTAACCCATGCCTACCGATTCACTTCTAAAGGCATATAAGAAAATTCTTGGCTGCTGTCACTCAACCCATTCTGTGCTTCATCTTCCAGGACACTGAGTCTGATGTGAGCTGTAACTGCAGAAGTCTGGAACATGAGACAGAGTACAATGGCCCTCCCATCTCCAACAGCTATTGAGTTTCTAGCTCCTCTTCCTACATGCACTGATTCATAAGCCTGGGATCTGACCAGCTCTATGAAACTCTTTGTTGCTACTGCCGCTTAGTTGCTAAGCCATGTCAAACTCTTTTGTGGCCCTGTGGACTGTAGCCCACCAGGCCCGTCTGTTCATAGGATTTGCCAGGCAAGAATACTGGGAGTAGGTTGCCATTTCCTCCTCCAAGGGATCTTGCCAACCCAGGGATCAAACCCATGTCTTCTGCTTGGCAGGTGGATTCTTTACCACTGAGTCACCTATGAAGTCCATGAAACTTTTTACTTATATCCAATTAGTAGTAAGAGTCCACAATTGACTAATAGATTATTCTCTCCTAAAACTGTCACAATAAGCTATTATTATATGGGTGGAAAGATCTGTGCCAAGGATCAACAATGCACTCACTTTAGATTTGGGATGAAACATCACGTTTCATCAAAACACTTGGAAGAGAACATTGCAGGGTTCAAAATCATGGCTCTAGACCATGTATCAAGTCGCAGGAAGAAATTTAAAAAAAAAAAAAAGAACTTTTGTTACAGGGAAACAGATCAAACATAAAATATCTACAAGTTCTGGGGTTTTTAAAAAGCATTTTGTAAAATATCTCAAGAGGGAGATAAGATTCATTTCTGCCCTTACATAAAAATGCTGTGGACTGGGACTTTCCTGGGGTCCAGTGGTTAAGAATAAGCTCTGCAATGCAAGGGATGTAAGTTTGATACTTGGTAAGAGATCCAGGTATCTCTGGATATCTAAGATCCCACATGCTGCAGAGCAACTAAGCCCACACACTGCAACTTCTGAGCCCACACATCACAACTGGAGAGTCCCTATGCCTCAATGAAAGATCCACTAAGACCCAACACAATCAGATCATTAGTTTTATAAAAAATCTTGTGGACTACATAGGAATGTACTTCCCTAAGTACTATATTAGGAAAACACCTCTCAGGCAACGTAAATACTCAAATAAATAAAATAAAATTTTAAAGAGGCACACGTCATTATATAAACCCATGTGTGGAAGGCAACTTCATTCAAGGACTCAAAATTGGATGAGCATTAAAGATGATGGAAGGGCTTGATGTGCCTAGCATGGAGTATCTAGTGTGATTTCTTTTTTTTTTTTAATTTTTATTTTTACTTTATTTTGCTTTACAATACTGTATTGGTTTTGCCATACATCAACATGAATCCACCATGGGTGTACATGAGTTCCCAATCCTGAACCCCCTCCCACCTCCCACCCCATGTCGTCTCTCTGGATCATCCCCGTGCACCAGCCCCAAGCATCCTGTATCCTGTATCGAACATAGACTGGCGATTCATTTCTTACATGATAATATACATGTTTCAATGCCATTCTCCCAAATCATCCCACCCTCTCCCTCTCCCACAGAGTCCAAAAGTCCGTTCTATACATCTGTGTTTCTTTTGTTGTCTCACATACAGGGTTATCATTACCATCTTTCTAAATTCCATATATATGTGTTAGTATACTGTATTGCTGTTTTTCTTTCTGGCTTACTAGTGTTTCTGATCCTCTCAGAAAGGGAACGGATCTTTCCAAAAGAATACTTGGATTATATAAGTTAAGGTAATGTAAGCAGTTGTAACAAACCTATTTCAAAATGTTAGTACCTTTACAAACTAGAGGTGTATTTCTCACTTAAATAGCATTCCAGTGGTGTTCCTGGTAGGTAAGCTGCTTTTCTCCAGATGGTGATTGAAAGACCCTTCTTGTGCCTTTGTTATTCCTTTAGAGCCTTGAAGTCATATGTTCTACTCTGGCAGATGAAAAAACATAACACTTTTTAACATCCTTGGCCTTGAGGTGGCACTATTATTTTTGTTTATATTCAAATTGGTGAGACTAGCCATATGGCCTCCCTAGGTGCAGAAGAACTGGGAAATAGAATTCCTAGATGTGCAACTGCTTTGCAAGAACAACTCAGTAATACAGGAGGACATGTATGAATTTTGGTTTAAAGTTTGCCATCTTTGCCTCAGAGATACACACCAGAGCAAACCAGGAGGGTCAGATGCAGCCAGTCTACACAGTGGTCAACATGTGTTATCAATTATTTTTGTTATTGAAGAGGAGATAAATGACTTCAGGGAAGAGGCAAAACATATTAAAACAATCCAACAAACTTTAATCCTTTGGCTTCTCCCATGAGTCTTGTTCCCAAACTAGTTACTTCGTTCTAATAATTTTTGAGCTATTAAACATTATATGGAGATGTCCATGTAAAACTGACCCAGTAAGGGTAATTATACTCCAAAAGCCTCTTTCTAAAGTCACAAAAGAACAACAAAAAATAGTTTTTAAAACTTTGCCTATAAAACAAGTAAACAGCTATAAACAATGAAGCAGATTGCCAAATACTGAGAAATTTGTACAAAGGGGAAGGAAGATTCTAGGAACTGACATAGCTCCTCAGTTCTTCAAAAAAGATCCTTAAGAGCAAATATCCAGGAAAGGCTGGTTAATAAAAATTTTGAGGAGAAGCAGATGAATGTTACAGTACTCAGGGGAGAAAAACTCTAAGAAGAAACAATGCTGACATCTGATTTATGTTGTCTCTGATCTTAACCCTTAGCTAAGGGTGGGGTGACTGGGGTGAAACAAGGGAAAAATGACATCTTGGTCACCAGATCACAAGGCAGAAAGCCTATGATTTCTGAGAACTTACTCTAAGCCGAACCAACATCTTAAAAGCTGAAAATTGTGGGCAGCTAATATTCCAAGAGCAAAGTAAAGAATTAAGTAAAGAAATATGGACAAAACCATGTGAAGATTATATTAAACATTCAAAGAGAAGTAACCAAAATAGGAAATGCTCTTTTAAATAAGTAGTTCTTCTGCTTATATACAACTAATCTCTCTCGATAATAATGATTAAAATTTCAATATATATGTTCAAAGGAGAAAATAAGAGTTCAAAGAGAACACTATAAAACAATAAGAGAAAACAGAGAGCATCCTGTGGGGGGAAAAAGATATTTCAATTCAGGCCACATAAACCTCCAACAGAGTGTATTCCAATAAATGAGTTCACAGAGTTAACTTCTTTGTAAAAATCAGCTAGAAACAACAGTGACAATGATAAAACAGAACCCAGATGCTTGAATTATCAGAAAGAAGAGTATTAAATAGCTCCTTTTTTTGAGAAAATAATTTCTAAAATAAGGTGCAACAGATTATCAGACGACCAAGTAGATCTGAAGATCAAATATAATTTTTTGAAATAAACAAATAACTAAAAAGTTCAGTATAAGTGACTACAAAGAGGCTCCAGGAAACTTCCTGGGGGAAATGGTAATATTTTCTAATTCATTATGCTTGGTTGGTATGTGGCTATATAAACAATTGCCTAAACTCATAAGCCAAATATGTAAGAATTGTGCACTCTATTATGTTAACTATATCTCAATTTTTTAAAAAGAGTCCATGAAATAATTGAACAGAATATTATACATCCAAAAGAGAGTTAAAGAATAAGATAGATGATGGAGAATGCTTCTCAGAGACATGTTACAAATAGAAAATATCAAGGAGAAATAAGCTCAAGACAATAGTCAGAAAAAGCAGTTCTATGAAGATGGACAAGATCTTCTAGAATTAACACCAAAAAGCAGATGTCCTTTTCATCATAGTGGACTGGAATGTAAAAGTAGGAATTCAAAAGATACCTTGGATGCAGTACATGGATGCAATCTCAAAAATGGCAGAATGATCTTTGTTCATTTCCAAGGCAAACCATTCAATATCACAGTAATCCAAGTCTATGCCCCGACCTGTAATGTGGAAGAAGCCGAAGTTGAGCAGTTCTATGAAGATATGCAAGACCTTCTAAAACTAACACCCAGAAAGATGTCCTTTTCATTACAGGGGACTGGAATTAAAAAGTAGAAGTCAAGAAATACCTGGAGTAACAGGCAAATTTGGCCTTGGAGTACAGAATGAAGCAGAGCAAAGGCTAACAGTTTTGCCAAGAGAATGCACTGGTCATAGCAAACACACTCTTCCAACAACACAAGAGAAGACTCCACACATGGACATCACCAGATGGTCAATGCCAAAATCAGATTGATTATATTCTTTGCAGCCAAAGATGGAGAAACTCTATAGAGTCAGCAAAAACAAGACCGAGAGCTGACTGTGGCTCAGATCATGAGCTCCTATTTGCCAAATTCAGACTTAAATTGAAGAAAGTAGGGAAAACCACTAGACCATTCAGGTATGAACTGAATCAAATACCTCACAACTATACAGTAGAACTTACAAATAGATTCAGGGGATTAGATCTGATAGAGTGCCTGAAGAAGTATGGATGGAGGTTTATGATATTATATAGGAGGCAGTGATCAAAACCATCCCCAAGAGAAAGAAATGCAAAAAGGCAAAATGATTGTATGAGGAGGTCTTACAAATAACTGAGAAGAGAAGCAAAAGGCAAAGGAGAAAAGGAAAGATATACCCATCTGAATTCAGAATTTGAAAGAATAGCAAGGACAGATAGGAAGCCTTCTAAGTGAATAATAGAAAGGAATAGAGGAAAACAATAGAATGGGAAAGTCTAGAGATCTCATCAAAAAAATTAGAGATACCAAGAGAAAATTTCATGCAAAGATGGCACAAATAAAGGACAGAAACACTATGGACCTATCAGAAGCAGAAGATATCAAGAAGAGGTGGCAAGAATACACAGAAGAACTATATAAAAAAGATCTTATCTAAATGTTAAGACCAGAAACTATAAAACTCCTAGAGGAGAACATAGGCAAAAAACTCTCTGACATGCATCACTGCAGGATCCTCTATGACCCACCTACCAGAATACTGGAAATACAAGTAAAAATAAACAAATGGGATATAATTAAAATTAAAAGCTTCTGCACCACAAAGGAAACTATAAGCAAGGTGAAAAGACAGCCTTCTGAATGGGAGAAAATAATAGCAAATGAAGCAACTGACAAACAACTAATCTCAAAAACATACAAGCAACTCGTGCAGCTCAATTCCAGAAAAATAAATGACCCAATCAAAAAATGAGCCAAAGAACTAGACATTTCTTCAAAGAAGACATACAGATGGCTAAAACACACATGAAAAGATGCTCAACATCACTCATTATCAGAGAAATGCAAATCAAAACCACAATGAGGTACCATCTCACACCAGTCAGAATGGCTGCGATCCAAAAGTCAACAAGCAATAAATGCTGGAGAGGGTGTGGAGAAAAGGGAACCCTCTTACACTGTTGGTGGGAATGCAAAAACACATGAAAAGATGCTCAACATCACTCATTATCAGAGAAATGCAAATCAAAACCACAATGAGGTACCATCTCACACCAGTCAGAATGGCTGCGATCCAAAAGTCAACAAGCAATAAATGCTGGAGAGGGTGTGGAGAAAAGGGAACCCTCTTACACTGTTGGTGGGAATGCAAACTAGTACAGCCACTATGGAGAACAGTGTGGAGATTCCTTAAAAAACTGCAAATAGAACTGCCTTATGATCCAGCAATCCCACTACTGGGCATACACACCAAGGAAACAAGAATTGAAAGAGACACATGTACCCCAGTGTTCATCGCGGCACTGTTTATAATAGCCAGGACATGGAAGCAACCTAGATGTCCATCAGCAGATGAATGGATAAGAAAGCTGTGGTACATATACACAATGGAGTATTACTCAGCCATCAAAAAGAATACATTGGAATCAGTTCTAATGAAGTGGATGATACTGGAGCCAATAATACAGAGTGAAGTAAGCCAGAAAGAAAAACACCAATACAGTATACTAACGCATATATATGGAATTTAGAAAGATGGTAATGACAACCCTATACGTGAGACAGAAAAAGAGACGCAGAGGTATGGAACAGATTTTTGGACTCTGTGGGAGAGGGAGAGGGTGGGATGATTTGTGAGAATGGCATCGAAACATGTATAATATCATGTAAGAAATGATTGCCAGTCTATGTTCGATGCAAGATACAGGATGCTTGGGGCTGGTGCACTGGGATGACCCAGAGGGATGGTATGGGGAGGGAGGTGGGTGGGGGGTTCAGGAATGGGAATTCATGTACACCCATGACAGATTCATGTTGATGTATGGCAAACCAATACAGTATTGTAAAGTAAAATAAAGTAAAAAAAAAAAGAAAGAAAGAAAAAGAAAAAAATCTTAATGACTCAGATAACCACGATGGTGTGATCACTCACCTAGAGCCAGACATCCTGAAGAGTGAAGTCAAGTGGGCCTTAGGAAAATCACTATGAGCAAAGCTAGTAGAGGAGATGGAATTCCAGCTGAGCTATTTCAAAGTCTCAAAGATGATGCTGTTAAAGTGCTGCACTCAAAATGCCACCAAATTTGGAAAACCCCGCAGTGACTACAGGACTGAAAAGGTCAGTTTTCATTCCAATACAAAAGAAAGGCAATTCCAAAGAATGTTCAAACTATTGCACAATTGCACTCATTTCACATGCTAGCAAGCTCATGCTCAGAATCCTCCAAGCTAGGCTTGGAGGATTCATGAACCAAGAACTTTCAGATGTACAAGCTGGATTTAGAAAAGGCAGAGGAAAGAGATCAAATTGCCAACACCTGATGGAACATAGAAAAAAAGAGAGAACTTCAGAAAACATATACTTCTGCTTCATTGACTGTGCTTAAACCCTTGTGTGATCACCACAAACTGTGGAAAATTCTTAAAGAGATGGCAATACCAGACCACCTTAGCTGCCTCCTGAGAAACATGTATGTGGGTCAAGAAGCAACAGTTATAACTAGACATGGAACAACAGACTGGTTCCAAACTGGGAAAGGAGTACGTCAAGGCTGCATATTGTTACCCCACTTATTTAACTTATATGCAGAGTACATCATGTAAAATGTCAGGTTGGATGAAGCACAAGCTGGAATCAAGACTGCCAGGAGAAATATCAATAACCGCAGATATGCAAATGACACCACTCTTATGGCAGAACTGAAGAGGAACTAAAAAGCCTCTTGGTGAAGGTGAAAGAGGAGAGTGAGAAAGCTGACTTAAAATTCGACTTTTGAAAAATGAATATTGTGGTATCTGATACCATCACTTCATGGCAAATAGTTGGGGAAACAATGGAAATAGTGAAAGACCTTATTTTCTTGGGTTCCAATATCACTGCAGATGGTGAGTGCAACCATGGAATTAAAAGATGTTTGCACCTTGGAAGAAAAGCTATGACTAACCTAGACAGTGTATTAAAAAGCAGAGACATTACTTTGCCAACAAAGGTCCATCTAGTCAAGGCTATGGTTCTTCCAGTGGTCATGTATGGATTTAAGAGTTGGACCATAAAGAAGACTAAGGGCTGAAGAACTGATGCTTTCCAACTGTGGTATTGGAAAAGACTCTTGAGAGTCCCTTAAACACCAAAGAGATCAAACCAATACATCCTAAAGGAAATCAATCCCAAGTATTCATTGGAAGGACTGATGCTGAAGCTCTAATACTTTGTCCATGTGATGCAAAGAGCCAACTCTTTGGAAAAGACTCTGATGCTGGGAAATATAGAAGAGAATGGGATGACAGAGGACGAGATGGTTGAATGGCATCACTGACTCAATGGACATGAGTTTGAGCAAACCGAGGGAGATGGTAAAGGACAGGGAAGCCTAGCATGCTACAGTCCATGGGGTTGCAAAGAACTGGACATAACTGAGCAACTGAACAGCAACACGCATAGATTTAATCAAAGTTTCAGGAGGAAACTTATAGAAGATAAAAATAATATTTAAAATTTAATGGATGAGAATTCTCTAGAACTGTTGAAGGTCATGAAATTTTGTTTTAGGAATCTCAACAATTCCAAGATTCATCATAGTAAAATTGCAGGACACCAAAGATAAATTTATAAACCTCAAAAGCAATTAGAGATAGGAATCATTATAATTAAGTTGAGAGCTAACAGCAGCAGCAGTGAAGTCAGAAAATAGTATTTTAGTTTTCCTCAATAATGACAAAGATAAGTATAGTAAAACCCCATGTAGTGATGCATCACTTCATATGAAGAAGAAATGAAGTGAAGTGAAGTCGCTCAGTCGTGTCCGACTCTTTGCAACCCCATGGATTACTTCATATAGTAAAATACAAGACAATGGAAGACAGGCCCTTGCTCTGGCTCAGTTTCTTACCTTCTGTATATTAAAGGTTAAAGAGGTAGGGAGAGTGGAAAAAAGATGAATCCCAATCTCCTTAACTAACTAGGAAACCCTCAGAAACAGTTACTCTCTTGGAAGTCTCAGCTGGGCATGGAACCCAGAATTGTCCCCGTCACTACTGAGGCTAAAATACACAAAAAGGCCAAAAGACAGTCTCTCACTAACGTTGGGATAGGGATAGATCTGCATCACATAACTAGAACTTGGGAACTACCAGCCAGTTAGGTTCAACCAAGTCATTTTAACCCTAAAATAATATGTCTTTGCATTTTATAAATATGAATATTTGTGCACCTGCTTATTGCATTATGTTAGGATTTTACTGTATCAATTGAAATTTGTACACATATTAAGCTATACCTCAAGAACAATGATGAGATAAAGATATTTTCAGCTACAAAAATTTGAAAAAGTTTACCATTTTTAGACTTGTACTAAAGAAAATTTAAAGTATGTATCTCCAAAAGAAAAAAAAAAATAGCAGAAAGGAGCTTTGACATTCAGAAGGAATACAAGTGAAATAAATAAATATATATATATATATGTAACTTTTAAATAAAAGTGATTCTATAAAACAATAATAAAGTGTGTAATTTGTGATCTACTAGAGAGAAAGCTAAAAGGATAGTCACTTAGACACCTGTTAGAAGTGATAAGAATTAATCAATTTTAAGGTCTTAAGTTTGGAGGGAAGAAAGGTAAAAATATTACTAAACTTTATATTGTGTAAAGAATACATTTTTTAAAATTCAAAGATAGCCACTGTAAGAAATAAAATTAATATCTTCAAAACCAGTATAAAGGGAAAGAAAACTTGAATCAATTCAAAAAAGGGAAGAAAATAGGGGGAAAAGGACACAATCTCTAACACCTAAAAAAGATAAAAAGAAAAGGAAACACAGAATAAAGCTAAACATATAAGTGATTACATTAAATATAAATAGCCTATCTGGTTAAAAAAGCTCTTAATGACCCAGAAGACCACAGTGGTATGGTCACTCACCTAGAGCCAGACATCCTAGAGTGTGAAGTCAAGTGGGCCTTAGGAAGCATTGCTACAAACAAAGCTAGTAGAGGTGATAGAATTCTAGTTGTGCTATTTCAAATCCTAAAAGATGATGCTATTAAAGGGCTGCATGCAATATGTCAGCAAATTTGTAACACTTGGGGCTGGAAAAGGTCAGTTTTCATTCCAATCCCAAAGAAAGGCAATGCCAAAGAATGTTTAAATTACTGCAGTTTCACTCATTTCATATGCTAGCAAGATTATGCTCAAAATCCTTCAAACTAGGCTTCAGCAGTACATGAATCTACAAATTCCAGATGCATAAGCTGAATTTAGAAAAGGCAGAGGAACCAGAGATCAAACTGCCAACATCTGTTGGATCGTAGAACAAGCAAGGGAATTCTAAGAAAAAAAATAATCTAGTTCTGCTTCATTAACTACACTAAAGTCTTTGTGTGGATCACAACAGACGAGAATTCTTGAAGAGATAGCAATACCAGGCCATCTTACTTGCCTCCTGAGAAATCTGTATGTAGGTCAAGAAGCAACAGAACTGGACATGGAACAACACACTGGTTCAAAATTGGAAAAGAAGTACATCAAGGCTGTATATTGTCACTCTGGTTATTTAATTTATATGCAGAGTTCATCATATAAAATGCTGGGCTAGATGAAGCACAAGCTGGAATAAAATTGTTGGGAGAAGCATCAATAACCTAAGATATTCAGATGAAATCACTTTAATAGCAGAACGTGAAGGAGAACTGAAGAGCCTCTTGATGAATGTGAAAGAGGAGAGTGATAAAGCTGGCTTAAGATTCACTATTCAAAAAACGAAGATCCGGCCTCGGGTCCCATCACTTTATGACAAATAGATGGTGAACAAGTGGAACCTGTGTCGGATTTCATTTTCTTGGGCTCCCAAATCATTGTGGATGGTGACTGTGGCCATGAAATTAAAAGACGCTTGCTCCTTGGAAGAAAAACTATGACAAACCTAGATAGTGTATTAAAAAGCAGAGATGTCATTTTGCCAACAAAGGTCCCTATAGTCAAAGCCATGGTTTTTCCAGTTGTCATTTATGGATATGAGAGTTGGATCATAAAAACGCTGAGAGCTGAAGAATTGATCCTTTTGAACTTTGGTGGTGGAGAAGACTCTTGAGAGTCCCTTCAGCTACAAGGAGATCCAACCAGTCAACCCTAAGGGAAATCAGTCCTGAATATTCATTAGAAGGAGTGATGCTGAAGCTGAAGCTCCAATACTGTGCCCACCTGATGCAAAGAGCTGACTCATTGGAAAAGACTCTGATGGTGGGAAAGATTGAGGGCAAGAGGAGAAGGGGGTGACAGAGGATGAGATGTTTGGATGGCATCACCAACTTAATGGACATGAGCTTGAGAAAACTCAGGGAGAGAGTGAAGGAAAGGGAAGCCTGGCATGCTGCAGTTCATGAAGTGGCAAAGAGTCAGACATGACTTAGCAACAACAACATCAACAAATCTGGTTAAAAGTCACAGACTGTCAGACAGGATTTTTTTAAGCTGTATGGGGTTTATAAGAGATACACCTAAAGCATAAAGACACAGAAAAGTTGAAAGCAAAACTGGAAAAATTTTTAAAGATACAAGCATTAACAAAAAGAAACTTGTATAACTACATCAGGCAAAAATAAACTTTAAAGCAAAGCATTACCAGAAATAAAAAGAACAATTTCACTATGATAAAAATGTTCACTTCTCCAGAAAGTTATAATTTTATATTTGAATATACCCAGTAGAAGAACTTAAAATTCATAAAGAAAAAGAATTACAAAAAGAAAAAACATCTATCATTTTACTGGGAAATTTTAACACATCTCTCCAGAAATCAATAGTAAAGGTATGAAATATTTGGGCAACACCATGAACAAACTTGGGTTATACAAGACATATACAGAATATGCAATTAAAAGTTTGGTAACATAGGCTTTAACCACACAGGGAACATTTATGAAAATTCATCACATGCTAAGCCATAATGCAAATTCCAACTACTTTTGAGAATTACTACCATAAAGACCAGATTTTTCTGACCACAGTGAAATTTAAGAAAACATATGTGGATGGAGAACAAGGGAGTGAACCCACATATGCTCACACATGCATGTGTGCATGCTAAGCCACTTTAGTTGTGTCCTACTTTTTGTGTTCCTAGGGACTATAGACTTCCAGGCTCCTCTGTCCATGGGATTCTCCAGTCAAGAATACCGGGGTGGGTTGCCACTTCCTCCTCCAGGGGATCTTCCTGACCCAGGGATCAAACCTGAGTCTCTTATATCTCCCACATTGGCAGGTGGATTCTTTACCACTAGCACCACCCAGGGAACCCATGCACACACATACACATTTTTAAATAACTCATGAGTAGAGAAAGAAGAAACCCTAATGGAAATCATAGGATATGCAGCAGCAGCAGTAGCAGCAGCAGCAATGGGACTGCTAAGATATAAGCAAGATAATTCTTAATCAAATCTTGCAGGACATAGGCAAGGTACCCTGGAGGAGGAAATGGCAACCCACTCCAGTATCTTTGCCTGGAGAATCCCATGAACAGAGGAGCCTGGCAGGCTACAGTCCATGAGGTCACAGACAATTAGACATGACTGAAGTGACTTAGCACTACCAGGCAAGATAATGCTTAAAGAAAAAATATATTTAAACACTTAGGACAGAAATGTGGAAAAGGTGAAACTTAACAGAAAACCACCTAGCAGGCCAGAAAAAAAGAAGAAATAATAAATCCAAATATAATATAAGGAAGCAATTAAAAAGAGAGAGGGAGAAAGAAGGGTAGTGAAAATTGAAACTAAGTTATTAACAAGAGTTTCACAGTTTGGCCCACAGTCAGTTCAATTCAGTCGCTCAGTCTTGTCCTACTCTTTGCAACTCCATGAATTGCAGCATGCCAGGCCTCCCTGTCCATCACCCACTCCCGGAGTTCACCCAAACTCATGTGCATCAAGTCGGTGATGTCATCCAGCCATCTCATCCTCTGTTGTCCTCTTCTCCTCCTGCCCCCAATCCCTTCCAGCATCAGAGTCTTTTCCAGTGAGTCAACTCTTCTCATAAGGTGGCCAAAGTACTGGAGTTTCAGCTTTAGCATCATTCCTTCCAAAGAACACCCAGGACTGATCTCCTTTAGAATGGACTGATTGGATCTCCTTGCAGTCCAAGGGACTCTCAAGAGTCTTCTCCAACACCACAGTTCAAAAGCATCAATTCTTCAGCGCTCAGCTTTCTTCACAACCAACTCTCACATCCATACATGACCACAGGAAAAACCATAGCCTTGACTAGATGGACCTTTGTTGGCAAAGTAACATCTCTGCTTTTGAATACAGGGATGCTCAAAACTGACAACTATGCCTATGTGTTCAGAGCTTCCAAATAAATGTTTAGGTTCTAGGTCTCAATCACTAATGTACAACCAAAGATTATCAAAAATACAAGGAAAGTCTCTAACACAAAAGGCAAATAAAACTGTACAAATGAGGGAAGGAGAATGGAAAAAAACAATTCAGATAAAGTGGAGATTACACAGAAAGGAAAAGAAAAACCTTCAGAAAAAGTTATTACTATCCCGAGATATAAGGAAAGACAAGGTTTTAAGGAAGCAATAACAGAATGCTAGAACAATAAAAGAAATATATAGGGAACAAAATTGAATGTATAATAGCAGAATTTTAAAAATCAATGTGATAAATTTACCAAAAAGTGAAAAGAGGCTAAGTTGATCACCGGAGATAAGTTGATCACAAAAGATAATCAAATTAGAGAATGACTTTACTATCTCCAGCATCAAAGATATGAAAACAGATAAAATAAAGGAGGATATCATATGAAATAATTCAAGATTTATCAGGAATAAAGACATGATCTTTTTCAGAGTAAAAGTGTATAGCACAATGGATTAAAATAAGCCCACTCTAAGGAATTTTACTGTAAAATTTCTGACCACTGAGGACCAAAAGAAATTCCTTAAACAACAGAGGGAAAAACAAATGACACAGATGAGATCAAGGACCACAATGGCTTCAGATATTTCTATACAAGTACAGAAAACTAGCAGAAAATTGAGCAATGACTTCAAAATTACAAAGAAGAATATTTTCTAAATTAGATTTCTATGCCCACCCAATACCAATAGAGGTGGAAAAGTATAGGTATTTTCAAAATAGGTAATCTAAAACTTTTTCCTGCTACATACCCTTTCTCAGAAAATTATCAAAGAGAGTGTTGCTTCAAAACTAGAAGGTAAAGCAAGAGAAATATGAAATATATGACATACAAGACTGCAAATAGAAGCTATGAAGATAATAATGATAAAAACAAAACCATCACTAAAAGAGGAGATATTAACTGTCTATAAAGAAAACCCAAATGATTTTCCAAATTACTAGAATTAATCAGAAAATTTGGCAGCAGCTATATTAAAATGCTAGTCTAGCTAAAATATTGTAGTTCTATATAATATCAATAGGTAAAATATTTTTAAATATATCATTTTAAATAAAATATAAAAGGTACCTGGACATAAATGTATCAAAACATAGGCCATATTTTCATGGGGAAGGTATAAAGCTACAGTGAGAAAAAAGGGGCTTCCCAGGTGGTCTGACAGTAAAGAATCTGCCTGCAGTGTGGGAGACCCAGGTTCAATCCCTGGGTTGGGAAGATCCCCTAGAATGGCAACCCACTCCAGTATTCTTGCCTGGAGATTTCCATGAGCAGAGGAGCCTGGTGGACTTCAGTCCAAGGGGTCCAAAGAGCCAGACACAACCAAGTGACTAAAATACACACACACACAGAAAATATAAAGAACTATGTAAGTGGAAATTTATACCATGTTCATAGATATGGATACTCTACCATGAAAATATCAATGGCCTATAAATTGTTTTAAATATAAGTGGCTCAAATACACTAATTAAAAAACAGAAATGGGCAGGGTAGTATAAAATAAGAATTACCCAATTACATGCTACATATAGGAAACTCACTTCAAACAGCAACATAGGTAAGTTGAAAGTAAGATAATAGAAAAAGATATATCAGGCCAATGTTAACCAAAAAGTAAATTGGGTTAATAGGGTTAAATGTAAAACAATGAAAAAGATATGCATCACTCAGGATAAAATAACAAAAGTAGTTACCTTAATATCAGAAAAGGGAACTTCAGAACAAGGGCTATTATCGTGAATTAAGAGGGACATTTTTTAATGATAATAACTTCAAGAAGAAAAATAGAAATAGAACTGCTCTGGTTTTAGAAAAGGCAGAGGAACCAGAGATCAAATTGCCAACATCCGCTGGATCATGGAAAAAGCAAAAGAGTTCCAGAAAAACATCTATTTCTGCTTTATTGACTATGCCAAAGCCTTTGACTGTGTGGATCACAATAAACTGTGGAAAATTCTGAGAGAGATGGGAATACCAGACCACCTGACCTGCCTCTTGAGAAATCTGTATGCAGGTCAGGAAGCAACAGTTAGAACTGGACATGGAACAACAGACTGGTTCCAAATAGGAAAAGGAGTACGTCAAGGCTATATATTGTCACCCTGCTTATTTAACTTCTATGCAGAGTACATCATGAGAAATGCTGGACTGGAAGAAACACAAGCTGGAATCAAGATTGCTGGGAGAAATATCAATAACATCAGATATGCAGATGACACCATCCTTATGGCAGAAAGTGAAGAAGACATAAAAAGCCTCTTGTTGAAAGTGAAAGAGAAGAGTGAAAAAGTTGGCTTAAAGCTCAACATTCAGAAAACGAAGATCATGGCATCTGGTCCCACCATTTCATGGGAAATAGATGGGGAAACAGTAGAAACAGTGTCAGACTTTATTTTTGGGGGCTCCAAAATCACTGCAGATGGTGACTGCAGCCATGAAATTAAAAGACTCTTACTCCTTGGAAGAAAAGTTATGACCAACCTAGATAGCATATTCAAAAGCAGAGACATTACTTTGCTGACTAAGGTCCATCTAGTCAAGGCTATGGTTTTTCCTGTGGTCATGTATGGATGTGAGAGTTGGACTGTGAAGAAGGCTGAGCACCGAAGAATTGATGCTTNGTGAAAGAGGAGAGTGAAAAAGTTGGCTTACAGCTCAACATTCAGAAAACGAAGATCATGGCATCCGGTCCTATCACTTCATGGGAAATAGATGGGGAAACAGTGGAAACAGTGTCAGACTTTATTTTGGGGGGGCTCCAAAATCACTGCAGATGGTGACCGCAGCCATGAAATGAAAAGACGCTTACTCCTTGGAAGAAAAGTTATGACCAACCTAGACAGCATATTCAAAAGCAGAGACATTACTCTGCCGACTAAAGTCCGTCTAGTCAAGGCTATGGTTTTTCCCGTGGTCATGGATGGATGTGAGAGTTGGACTGTGAAGAAGGCTGAGCACCGAAGAATTGATGCTTTTGAAGTGTGGTGTTGGAGAAGACTCTTGAGAGTCCCTTGGACTGCAAGGAGATCCAACCAGTCCTTTCTGAAGATCAGCCCTGGGATTTCTTTGGAAGGAATGATACTGAAGCTGAAACTCCAGTACTTTGGCCACCTCATGTGAAGAGTTGACTCATTGGAAAAGACTCTGATGCTGGGAGGGATTGGGGGTGGGAGGAGAAGGGGACGACAGAGGATGAGATGGCTGGATGGCATCACTGACTCGATGGATGTGAGTGAACTCCGGGAGTTGGTGATGCACAGGGAGGCCTGGTGTGCTGCGATTCATGGGGTCACAAGGAGTCGGACACGACTGAGCGGCTGAACTGAACTGAACTGAAAGCTTAAAACGAAAACAGACATTCTGAGTCGTGGAGGGGAGGGGGGTGGGGTAGTTTATTTTCTTTATATAAAGTAGGCACACTAACACTTTGGCCTTCTGAAGGTAATATGAATATATTAAAGGCACTGGCAAGGATTTCGTAACCATCCATTGAAAACAGCGTGAACAGACCACCGGACTCCTAAGTGATCTTTTCAAACATGAAAGATTAGTTCTTTCAAAAGTGAAGAAGGCTCAGGTTGGAAGAAAAGAAATTTGTATAATCAGGAGTGTCCCAATAGCTTTAAATCAGTTTTATATATCTAGCTTTACATAGAAAACCCATTGCCTTCCAAGGAGCGTTTCAAAAATCATCAAAAATGTGCATACTCCACTTTATATTTATCAGGAATGAATATTTTAACCAGTAACCTTTTGTAAGTAAAAGCTGCAACATCAAATCATATGTTAGATACAGAACTATCTCCACTGCTGCCAAAAGTGCAAAGAAGAAAAATTAACCTTTCCTAACCATTTTGGCAAACGCCATCCCCACGCCCCCGACCCCACTCCCGCAAAGCCTCAGAGGCGGGCTCTTGGTTCCTGGTAGCGGATTTGCAAGGTGAAGGTGAAGGTGAAGTCGCTCAGTCGTGTCCGACTCTTTGCGACCCCATGGACTGTAACCTACTAGGCTTCTCCGTCCATAGGATTCTCCAGGCAAGAATACTGGAGTGGATTGCCATTTCCTTCTCCAGGGGATCTTCCCGACCCAGGGATCGAACCCGGGTCTCCCGCATTGGAAGCAGACGCTTTAACCTCTAAGCCACCAGGGAAGCAAAGGTGAGGACTTGCAAGGTACCATCATTCAGATCCACCTAAGTACTAAAAGGAAGGTCAACGCGCCCTTCCGCGACCTTTACGAAAAATACCCAAGAATTCTGTCTTTGCCTCAGGGTAGGCCAGTTGCTGGGCATTCTCCTCGTCATCCCTCAGGGAAGAGGAGGTGACCACGGTTGACTGGGCTCAGATCGGGTCCGGTCCGGTCCTCCCGGGTCGCACAGCCAAGCCGGGGCGGGCTCCCACGTGGCGCCCGCAGCCTGCCCAAAGCCGGCTCCGCACCCCGGCCGGCGCTCTGATTGGCCAAGGGCGGCGGAGCGTCTCAGGAGCCTGCGGCGACTGGGCCAAACTGAGCGGACAGCGGGCAAAGGGTCGCAGCCAGGCGGGCAACTACCAGAGCTACCCGTCCCGTGCGTTGGCCTCATGCCGGGGGTTGAGGTTACCACCCAGCGCCTCGGTCGCGCAACCCTACGTGGCCCCTGGCTAGCGGCAGGCATCGTCGCCCTCCACCCTCTGTCAGGTAGGGCTCACCTCAGCGCTGGAGGCGCCTCCACCTTCGGCTTTTTGGGCTTTGGCTCCTCCTCCGCCGCTGCCATCTTCGCGCTCCCACCTCACTTACGCTCCAGGGCTCGCCCCACCCCTTCGGCTCCCTCTCCCCGCCCCCTCGCCGCTTCACCGCCTCCTTGTCACTAAACCCCGCCCCCTTTGGCTCCTCCCAGTTTGTGCCTCTCCCAGCCCCAGTCTTTTGGCCCTACCTCTTGGCCTTACCCATTGGCTGGTACACAGCTCTTCCAGACCCCGCGCGCTCGACTCCAGGGACACCCCAGACTGGTTTAGGCTGCAGGTGAGCGCCTGAGTCCAAAAGAGGTGAAAGCGCCCGTTCTTCTAGACCTGGATGATTCAGAAGATGATATCCTAAAATTCAAAAGACGTCTTCTCATTCAGCGTCTTCCCGCTCGTTTACTCTTCTCAAAACTATTGGTTATATTGATGCTGTTACTCAGGCAATCTCCTGGGCATCCCAACTGCAGGTCCTCCGGCTCTCTCAGTTGTCTCGGCTTGGGTCCGAAGAGGACCCCGCGTCTCACCACTGACGGGCCCAGGAGCCGGGGTGAGTGTGAGGGGCGGGGGAGAGGGGGGTGGTCTACGGACAGGGGACATCACGGAAGCCGGGAAGTAGACTGACTAGCTAGAGCTCCGGCTTCCAGCCAGGGGTGTGGAAGCGCCTCCGGTGCTGTGGACCGGAGCCGCGCCTTCCTCCCGGCCTTCCGGTCTTTCTTGCCAGCTAGGCCGGAAGGGAACGGTGCACCTACAGCCCAGTGTTCTCAGGCCTCAAGCTCAAGCGGTTCAGGCTCACTGGGGTCGCTCGTCGCGCTTCGGCGCGGGAGAAAGGTCTTGTCACGCACGGAGAGCTGGAGTACCGACAACTCGGACCTCAACCCCAGGCTTCTGCTTTGGAGGACAAAATCTCTGACGCGAGCGGGCGTCCTGTTAGAGGGTGGCACCTGGATGAGCCTCGGGGAATACGGTGAGGAGGGTGTTGCAGTTCCTCAAAATGAGTTAATAGGAATCTAAACTGAGGAGGTGACAGTTGGATTTGGGTTAAGCTGGAGCTTGACTAAGAAGTTGATAGAGTAGTCATAGTTGCTCAGTCGTGTCCGACTCTTTGCGACCCCACGGACCCCCCAGTCTCCTCTGTCCATGGGATTTTCCAGGCAAGAATAGTGGAGTGGATTGCCATTCCCTTCGCCAGAGGATCTTCCTGATCCAGGAATAGAACCGTGGTCTCCTGCATTGCAGGAGAACTCTTAACCCTTTGAGCTACAGGGAAGACTTGTTGATACTTGTTTCAAATTAGTAGTCTGCACATGAGAGGGTTTTCCAAGTGGCCCAGTGGTAAAGAATCTGCCTGCCAATGCAGGAAGAAATGGCAACCCACCATTATTCTTGCCTGAGAGATCCCATGGACAGAGGAGCCTGGCGGGCTACAGTTCCATGAGGTCGCAAAAGAGTTGGACACAACTTAGCGACTAAACAACAAACACCACATGAAAAAGAGAATTTTGTAAGACTTGGGCTATATCCATTTTGAGACAGTAGTTTAGATGGAGATGAAAGGTTGAAAAAAAAAACAAAAAAACAGTCTGGTAAGCAAACCAGAAAGAAACTTTCCAGCTGAGAACCAAAACAGGTGAAGTTTTATATAATTTGGTAAGAAGTATTTGTTTTGTTTGGCAGACACTTAACATGACATGAAATGCTTCAAGGATCAAAGGAGGAAGTTGAAGTCTGAGAATAGGTTGTTGGAATTGGGTCATTGGCAAGAACTGTTTTAATAAGAGTCACTTATTGAGAGGAGAGACTGCAAGTGTAGACTAATGCTTCTTCATGTGGAGCATGAAGAGAAAAATTGTTTGCAAGCTCCCTGAAAGGTTTGGGGTTTGTTTGCTTTAAAAGATACAAGGCACTTTATGAGCAAGTAACTAATGCGTAAGACTATGGCTCAGAGGGTAAAGCGCCTGCCTGCAATGCAGGAGACCCGGGTTCGATCTCTGGGTCGGGAATATCCCCTGGAGAAAGAAATGGCAACCCACTCCAGGATTCTTCCCTGGAGAATCCCATGGACAGGGGGCCTGGTGGGCTACAGTCCACGGGGTCCCTGGGTCGCAGAGTCGGACATGACTGAGCGACTTCACTTTCACTTTCAAAGATTCAAGAAAGAAGAAGTGAGACCTTGGAAGAGAGGAGAAGGGGATGGGATCAGAATTAGAGGACAGAGGACACTTTCAGTTGAACCATAGGAAAAGCAGAGGATTGAGATGAGAGAAAAATGACCGGAATCCTAATATACCTTTAGTTGGGAAGCTCTCTTGGCAACAAGGTTAGCTTTTCGTACTGAATCTTAGGATTTTACAAGGTTTCTAAACAGTCAACGTTATAGACTATTGGAGTTCCCTGCAGACTAGATATATTTAAGTAGCTCAGTAATATTTTAATTCACACATAACAAATGGTGTTTATAGAGAGGAGAAATTCACTTTCTCAACAAATGACCTTCTCTCCTTTTGGACAGAGAAAATAAAGCCATCATCTTGCAACCAGGTATATAAATCTGCTTTCCTTCTGTTTAAAGAGGGAAAGTGCCCCTTCTTTGGAAAGATACATGCTTTCACTGAGTTTCCCAGTGCCATCCTCCCCTACCTTCTCAGAGTCCTCTTTTTCTTTTTTTTTTTAACTTATTCCCTCTCTCCTACATCATCAGCTCCCTTCTACTCCATTTTTCCTTCAGCATTTAAGAATATCCTTCCTTAACTTTATGAACTATTCGCCTTTATTTTCTTGCCTTTTTATCTCCTTCACAGCTATAGTTCTTGACTGTATCATCTACTCTCCTTATCTCTGTTTTTCCCACTTCTTCCTATGTCCTTCTCAGCACACTGTAGTATATCTTTCTGCCACCATTCCACTGAGCTGCAATGAAACTTCTTTCACTGAGATCACCAATAGCCTCTAAATTGTACATCAGGGACAAAATTTGTTTCTTAGGGAAAAAAAAATCATACTTTTTATGTATAAAGCACAGATATTTATGGTATATAAAGAGGTGTACAGAAATATTCTGTGATTTTAATAATTTTTATGGAGGAGGGGTATGAATGAATGGGGCTCTGAAAAGGCCTCTTCAGATGCAATAATGAAAAGAAAGTTGAGGAACACTGTAAAATAACAGATATTTTAAGTTTTTCTTATAGTTTGACCTCTTTGTGTAATTTAAAATGTTTACCACTCCATTGTTCTGGAAACACACTGACTGACATACTCTAGTTACTAAAAACTCTGCCCCCCCTTTTTTTTTCTTATCCATCTTCAGCCACATTTTATCACTCTTTTTGTAGGCCGACTTGACCCATATGCTTCTCAAATGTTGAAGTTCTTTCTCAAGGTTCTCTTCTACTATACACGTTCTCTCTTTGCAGTTTTAGTCTCCTTTTGTTATAATTTCCATTAACCAAAAAATCATAGTTTCAGTACTCACAAATCTGTCTCCAGTTTGGCTTCCCTCTGAAGTACCAGACCTCTGTATACAGTGGTGTTTTGAATATTCCATTAGGGTCAAATATATCCAGAATTGGATCAGATTATATAGGACCAGAACTAAATTCCTCCTTTTCCCTCTCATGTACACTGCCCGGTCTCTACCCCCAAAACTTTTCTCAACCCTAAATGTTTCTCTTACCTTTTCATTTTGCTTCCTCTGTATTGTCAGCACTCTAGGGTAGGCCACCACATAAGTCATCTCTCAGCTAACGTCACAATACTCAATTGCCCAATTATCCAGTTTCCATAGTACGATCTTTCTTAAAACTATAAATTGGATTACATGAATCCCCTGCATAAAACCATTTAAAAAATGACTTTTTGCATTGCACTGGCAACAAAGTGAACCAATATCTGCTTTTCTCCATTTTTATCTCACCACCTCCATCCACCTTCTGAAGTTGCTAAATTTGTACTGGATTTCTTTATCTTATGTTCTTTCTCACCTTGAAGCCTTGTGGATTTTTATAGCATACTGTATTTCCCCTGTTATCTTACTGTATTAAATTGTTTCCCTTCTTTGCTGAACTCTGAATGCTTTGAGTTCAGAGACTCTACTTTGTTCAACTTGCATCCCCATTGCTTGATATAGAAAACATACAAAACTTTGTTGAATGAACAATGGTCCAAATATTGTTTAAAAATCAGAATGACTAAAATATTTTCTGGTTTCGTTCTCTCACCTCAGATACACGCCCTTCTGTGCCTCCATTCTGTTATATACAGAAGGAATACATTTTCTTTTTTAGTCACTCTCTTCCAAGGGTATTTTGACTATTGTGATTGCATTGTTTGTGAATCATCGGGCTGCATGTGTCCAACATTCAGTAAAGAGGGTTTATGAAATATTTAAGCTGCAATTGAAGTTCTGATGGAACTGCCTCTAAACACAGTTTCTTGAGTGGCTTTAATATAAGCTGGGAGAATTCTGTTTTCTGACTCTGAAGTCACTAGGAACAAAATGATAGTTGTGGTAGCTTTCCCAGAAAGTTTATTAAAATAATGGAAGAGGTAACTGCAGCTACTCAAGGATAAGTAGCTAAAGAAACAACTTAATTTACACAGCTGCATGTAGTATTTGTTTTTTGCACTAGGCCCTTGGTCTTAATATGGATAGAAGAAATAAGCTCTCTTTCCTATAATGGAAGGTTAAGATCAGTTTTAAAGCTACGTGCTGTTGAAAGGTGCAAGTACTATGCTTTCATCTCAGCACTCGGGACAATAGCAGTAAATCCAGATGGTGGTTTGACTTACTCTATTCTTCTGAGACCTGGACGGTGCCAATAAAAACAACCCTGGTGGAAACTTTTCCTGGAAAGAATTTTTCACCAGCTTAAGACAACAAGTAGGAATCTGGCCCTTCAAATAAAGAAACTAAGAAGTCACTTACTCAACAACAAGCAGCTTTTTAGGGTACATTGTAGCGGTAAAGTACCAAAGATCCATGCGAACTATACTTTCTTTAGGATAAATAGGTGAAGATAACTATGTCAGCTCTCTCAAACATAATTTCTGCTCTACGTAATTTATTAGAATACATTTGGAGACTTGCCTGGTGGTCCAGTGGCTAAGACTCTGAGCTCCCAGTGCAGGGGGCCCAGGTTCGATCCCTGGTCAGGGAGCTAGATCCCACATGCTACAACTAAGACCCAGAGCAGCCAAATAAATTAAAAAAAAAAAAAAAGAATGCATTTGGCTTCTAACTAAACAAGAAACATATCCTTCAACTCATTCTCTTAAATTTTAAGTTCAAACAGCACATTTGCTGCCTAGTCCAATATGATAACCGTTAGCTCTGTGTTATTTAAATTTAATTAAAATTAAAACTTCAGTACATCAGTTGCATTAGCCACATTTCAAGTGTTCACATGTGACTAGTGGCTGCTATATTAGACAGCGGAGGTAGACAACATGGCCATCATTACAGGAAATATTACTGGACACTACTGCAGTAGAGTGTGTTCATGATAATTAGCTTCTAAGAGGCAAGTAAGAACAGGAGCTCAAGATTCAACTGGATGTGGGTTTGAATCCTAGCTCTGATACTTATGCATGACCTTAGATAATTGACTTATCATTTCCAGACATTCTAGTCTAATCTGCCAAATGAGGATAAGTATTTATAGCATTGATTATGAGGATTAAAGAAGATAATGTAAGTAAAGTGCCTAGGATAGTGCCTGGCCCACAGTAAGTATTCAGTTTTAGATATTATTAATTCATTTATCTTTAATGAATAAAACACTTTGAAGCTGAAATTAGTTATTGTGAAAGATGCTGTATTCCATAGATGGCTCCCCTGAAGTGCTCAAATCTGTGTCTCATTGCGTTGATTACAAAAGTTCCACTTTAATCTGTACTTTATATTTCAGATGAAAATTTTATTTCACAAAAGGTATCATAATGCAACTTTAGTCGCAGATCTTATTTCTGGATACCTCTTTTCCTTTTTTTTTTTAACATATCAGAGAGCAGAGGTAATAGTTAAAAGTCAGTAGGTTCTGAATAGCAAGTCTCTGTATTCCAATGGTGCTACTCAAATGGAAACTGACACAAAGCAAACTTATTAAACAAGGCATCTGACTAGATAAAGTGGAAACCTTTAGCAGGTTCCAGATATTTATCTGGAAATGGCCACCCATTCCAGTATTCTTGCCTGGGAAACCCCGTGGATTGAGGAGACTGACAGACTATAGTCCACTGGGTCGCAGAGTCAGGCATGACTGGGTGACTGAGTATGGGTATTGATCTGGAAAAATGTAGTAGGTCCAAAGCCTCTGGGAGTTGGTGATGGACAGGGAGGCCTGGCGTGCTGCGGTTCATGGGGTCGCAAAGAGTCGGAAACAACTGAGCGACTGAGCTGAACTGAAAGCCTTAGCTGTCAGGGTTTATTGCTGCCAACTCAATCAAGGTTGACTACTTGGCTAAGTAGAGATGCCTTTGAACAAAGAAACATTTTCTCTTTCCAATAGATAGGAAGCCTAAACTATTAACAGCACCCATGTTTATTAATACAATAATTACTAAAGCACATCTTATTAATTAGCATCATTTAAGTTAATAACTGTTGACATGCACAAAGGAAGAGGAAATCATCAGATAGTCTTTAAATGTCAGTTGCTTTCTTTAAGTAAATGACTTCCTCTGAAAAGAACTGGTCAGGTTGTCATCGTTTCCCTGTGGATAGAATTGAATTCATTCTGGAAACTCTTCCTTTCCTCTTTGCAATTTGTCTTCATGCTTAGAAACTATATTAACAGATTTTACATTCTTTCTCCTTAG
This sequence comes from Aepyceros melampus, assembly GCA_006408695.1. Taxonomy (NCBI): domain Eukaryota; kingdom Metazoa; phylum Chordata; class Mammalia; order Artiodactyla; family Bovidae; genus Aepyceros; species Aepyceros melampus. The sequence goes on from SJXQ01009122.1 coordinate 45,509, forward strand.
GTTACATTTATCATTCAGCACTGTAATTTTGAATGAATGAACCTCTAGACTAAGTTACTGATACTGATATTATTTGTATAAAAGAAAGGAGCGAGTTAACGTAATTAGATATTTGTCCACTGTCTCCCACATTACAAGGACAATAAACTCTTTATTTGAAGTGTAACTAACACTCAGGAAAGTATTCAAGCTGGTAACATAAAACCCAATAAGTTACCACAGAATGAACGCAACTTGTAACCATCATCTAGATCAAGAAATAAAACATTACCAGTACCTTAGAAGGCCAACCCTGTGCCTCACTTAAGTCACCACCTCCATTCTCCTTCATAATAGAAACCATTTGATTTCTCTTCACTATAGAGTAGTTTTGTCTGTTCTAGAACTTAATATAAATAGAATCATACTGCATGTATCCTTTTGTGTCTGGCTTTGTTCAGTATTGTATTTGTAAGATTTGTCCATATTTGTTTCATGTAGCAATAATTCATTTTCATTGCTATTTCATTTTAATATATTAGTTTATTTTCCCATTTACTGTTAATAACTAGTAATAGTCTTCACTACTACAGCGTATTTTTATGCGTGTTTTTTGTGTACATTTGTACGTATTTCTGTTAATCCCCCTGGGGGTAGACTTGTGTGTTGCAGAGTATTAAAGAATACTTTGTGTTAATTGAAATAATTTAAAACTTACATTTTTTAATACTAAAAACTAAACTGCACAGTATTCTAAAAATGTGAAGTTTAGTAGTTTTTAGTATAGTCACAAAATTGTACAACCACCATTTCTAATTCCAGAAGGTTTTTACACCTCAAAAAAAAAATGCAAAACCAGTAATTCCCCATTATTCTCCCTCTACCCAGGCCCTGGCAACGGCTAATCTACTTTCTGTCTCTATAGATCTGCCTGTTCTAGACACTTCATACAAATGGAATCATACAGTCTATGCTCTTTTGTATCGGGTTAGCATAATGTTTAAAGATCCATTCTGCTGTAGCATGTACTGGTACTTCACTCTTTTTTATAGCTAAATATTTTATTTCAGATATTTATCAGTATTATTTATCCATTATTTGGTTAATGAATCCATTCATCAATTGATATACATTTGAATTATTTCCACTCTTTGGCTGTTATAAATGTTGCTACAACCATTTGTGTACAAGTTTTTGTATGGACATATGTTTACAGTTTTCTTGAGTATAAAGGAGTAGAATTGTAGGGTCATTTGGGAACTCTGTCTTTAACTTTTTTAAGAACTCAACACTGTTTCCGCACACAGCTGCAGTGTTTAATTTTCTTGCTTAGTTGTCATGGCTAGAACCTCCAGTACCATGTTGAAAAGAAGTAGTGAAAATGGAGTATTGTTTGTTCTTTATATTAAGGAAAAGCTTTTGGTCTTTAAGCATTAAATGGTAGCTATAGGATTTTCACAGATGCTCATTATCAGGCTGAGGAAGTTTCTTTCTGTTGCTAGTTTAAATGTTTTTATCACAAAGATGGTTGGATTTTGTCAAATGATATTCTGCACCTTTTGAAATAATTATATTTTTGTCTTTTATGAGAATTGCATATTGATTGATTTTCATATGTTGAACCAGCCTTGCATTCTTGAATAAATCCCACTTGGTCAGGATTATAATCTTTTTTATATGTTGCTAGATTCAGTTTGCGAGTATTTTATTGAAAATTTTTACATCTGTCTACAGATGTTGGTCTGTAGTTTCTTGTATTGTCTTTGTCTGCTTTTGGTGTCCAGATAATACAAAGATACTTTTCTTTGATATATACCAAATTTAAACATTTTTCCTCCCACAGAAAATGATCCAAGTCTGTTTCTCATAAACTGTTCTGGTGACATATTTCTGGAGAAGCACTGGAAGAGCGTCGTGAGCCAGTCTGTCTGTGATTATTTCTTTGAAGCTCAAGAGAAAGCTGCTGATGTTGAAAATGTACCACCTGTTATTCCAACACCTCACCACTACCTCATCAGTGTCTACCGGGATAAGCTCTTCTTTGTCTCCGTCATACAGACTGAAGTACCACCTCTCTTTGTAATTGAGTTCCTACATCGAGTTGCTGACACTTTTCAGGTTGGTTATTCATCAAGTCTTTTGAATTTGGATTATTCAAGTTGTAATACATATGTGTCCCACATATGTGTCCCATACATTATGTCCCACCTTATAGGAGGTGGGACATAATTATATTCTTTAATTTTGATATACAGTCTGTTTCCCTGTCTCTCTGTCCTTCTTTCCAACTAAGCATAAGTTCATAAAACGTAAACTTTTTAAATAGGGCATACAAGTAGTACACATGGCTGCCCCTGTTTTAAGAGAACAGAACAATCTCATGGTCACAGAAGCTGTATTTTTTTAATGTATTATAAATTATGTCATCAGGAAATAATAGTGCCCTCCACATGCAATTCTTTGAATGGCACCAAAGTTTTTATAAATTATGAAATCTTGCATTACTTACATTTTATTTTTTTTCTTGTCTTGCTTAATGTACCAGTAGTTTAAAACTGATCTGTGTATTTTGGAGTACCTAATCAGGGAAAATGAATTTTATAGTTCTTATTCTGTTTTAACATTTCAGTGTACTTTCTGGCATAATTTGTGGTAGGAATTCAGTTCAATCTAAAAATATTAAGAAAATATTGAGAAATAGTATATAGAATTATAGAGGGCTTTTTTCCCCTCTGGTTTACATATTTTCAACGTTTTAAACAGTGAGTAATGCTATTGTAAATATACACTTTATAATAGAATAAAAAATATTTAGCAAACCTTTTTCATGCCTTCCATTGTGCAATACTATGTATGTTTTATTAGGACTACTTTGGGAGTGTTCGGAGGCTGCAATTAAGGATAATGTGGTCATAGTATATGAGCTCTTGGAAGAAATGTTGGACAATGGATTTCCACTGGCTACTGAATCTAACATCTTGAAAGAATTGATTAAACCACCAACAATTCTGCGTTCTGTTGTCAACTCTATTACAGGTAAGTTAAAACAGTCTATTAGGAACTGAGCCATTAAAACTTCATAACAATTCATTTTTGCTTGTGATCTGGCAGATTATTAAGGTTGTCCATTTTGGCCAGAATTACAGTTAGTGGTAATGTTAAAATGGATATATCAGTATATTTCTTTTTATGAAAAGAGCCTATATCTTAAATGATAGAGTTTTTGGTTATTAGTCTTTTGTTATAAGTTTTGCTTCAAAACTACAGCAATGTTATTACTATTGTTTAACACTGAATAGTAACATTGAATAAATTATCCCAGTTAACCATAAGCCAGTATAGTGGCTGCTATTAACTATTGTAGTAATCACTTTGTAATATATATATCAAATAATTATGTTGTATACCTTAAACTAATACACTGTTATATGTCAATTATATCTCAATAAAGCTGGGGAAAAAAACAAAAAATAAAATTTAAAAAGTAGCATTTTAAAACTGGCATTACCCTGTGTCAGTTGCTAAGTCTTGTCCAACTCTTTGCAACCTTATGGATTATAGCCCTCTAGTCTCCTCAGTCCATGGGATTTACCAGTAAGAATAGTGGAACGGGTTGCCATTTCCTTCTCCAGGGGATCTTCCCGACCCAGGAATTGAACCCATGCTGCCTGCATCTCCTGCGTTGACAGGCAGACTCTTTACCACTGCATACCGCACAATTACTACAGTATAGAAAGTTTAAGATTCTGCACCGTAGAGGATATGTTACCTCCTTCAAGTCTTTATTTTACACATATAAAAGATGTATTAAAGAGAAAATAAGTGTATTTGTGAGATTTCATACACTATGGGCCTTGTACTTGTGTTGCAAACTTCTAATTTTGCTTTAATTCTTAAGGTAGCTAGAAATTAGAGCTATTCAGATGACAATACTCTTGAAAGTATCAAAGTCTTCTAGAGAAAAATTTCTATGAACTGTTATATACCACTCCATGTATATACTCCAATGCTATCCACCATTGCAAACTCCTTTCCAAGTGCACTGGCCTAAAAAATGGGTAAGCAAGGTCTATAAGAAAGTGATCTTTCCATTATTCATCCTCATCCTCAAGAATAAGTGTCAGGAGAAATTTAAGGAAAGATAAGACGAGATTTCTTTGATCCTAAAATGTAAACTCTGGATAAGAAACTGAGGGGAAAAAATTAAAACATATAAATAACACTGTAAGATTCTGAAAAACAATTCCATAACTTTATAGACAGTGTCGTGACAGTAGAGGGTACACATCATGTGCTATTAAATGAAAAAAGTGGGGGGAGGTGTGGGATACCTTGGTGGACCAGTGGTTAGGGCTTGGTGCTTTCACTGCTGAGACCTGGGTTCATTCCCTGGTTGGAGAACTAAGATCCCACCAGCTATGCAGCACTGCCAAGAAAGAAAGGAAAAAAGCACACAACCATAACAAGTTGCCCATAATTATAAATAAATATCCCCACAAAAAAAATTCTGAAGTTTATAATACACAATAAAGATCAAGAGAGTGGTTCAGTGGGTGAAGTAATCTCTCCTGAACTGTAGTGGGTGGCCCTAGGGCAGGGATCTGGAGAATCAAAAGAATTTAGGAAAGGAAGGAGGAAAAAGAACATTCTTCATTCATAGAACCATGTGAGAAAAAACACAGTGGAAAAATCTTGAATTGTGTTAACCTGTTTAATAGAAGCAGAAATGTTTTTCAGTTGAGTCATGAGATAAAAAGTTAAGTTGAGGAAGTCCTTGCATACTAGGCTAAATATTTAGCTTTTATCATAAAACCAGTGGGATAGCATTTCAAGGTTTGGAGAATAAGAGTAAAGCAGTGTTTTTTGGAAAATTCTGGAAAGCAGCAGGGTTGGAGACAGGATCATCAGCATCATCACACTCAAAGTTGTATGTATGATTGGACTGCAATTACAACCAAACATGGGTTTGAACTGCAAAAGTCCACTTAAATCCAGATTTTTTTCAATAAATATATGTTATAGTACTACACAATCCACGCAGTTGGTTGAATCTGTTAATGCAGAACCACGTTTTGAGAAGGCCAACTATAAAATCATATATGGATTTTCATCTGCATAGGAATCAGCACCCCTAGACCCTGTGTTGTTCAAGGGTCAATTATATATTTTACAGTGAAATCAGAAAGAAAGCAAAATTATCAAAATAGAAGAAAAATAATAGATACAACCTGCTCTGAGGGAGATTGTGTGTGTGTGTGTGTGTGTGTGTGTCTCTAAGTCATGTCTGACTCTCTGCGACCCATACAGGCCCCAGGCTCCTCTGTCCATGGAATTTTCCAGGCAAGAACACTGGAGTGGGTTGCATTACCTTCTCCAGAGGGAAATGTTTGAAGAAATACATATACCAAAATGTTAATAGTAGCTATATTTCTGTAATAAGATAGTTTTTAGCTACTTTTCTTGGTTTTTCACATGTCACTGTTGTTGTTAAACATGTACTGCTTTTGAATTGGAAATGTGAATTAACCAGAATGTTAAAGTGTCACAGCTCAAGGGTATATGTTTTGGACAACCAGACTTATTTTAAGACATGTGTCAGTTTACCAGGAAATTAGCCAGATTTTGAATATTTTCCATATCACATATGGGTATGCCATATGAATGTGCTGACCTTAAAATGTTAAAAGGTCAGAGTATGTTCTTCATCCAGTTACTCCACATCCAATTACTCTCCACATGAGAGACCTGTTTGGCAGCATCTCATGTATAATTTAAGCAGAATACCAAATGGCCTACTTATCACTCTGTATTCTCAGTGCAAACATTTAATCAGCCAAAGGTTTTGAAACATCTAGCCTGTTTTCATTAGTGGCAGCAGGAGGAGATTCTGTTGTTATGCCACTGGAATTAGGTTAGGTTACTGTAACACACAGGAAGCAAAAATAAGCAAATGAATTTAACCTGGTTTGGCAGACAAACACAGGACCATGTGGCCTATTTCTGTCTTCTGGAAATTTGATCATGTTGGTATGGATATGTCTCTGACAATTCTGTAAACCATTTACAACTTCAGTGGAGAAAAACCCAAACATTGAACAAGCAGCTAAACTATTTGAGGTTTTTTTTTTTCTGCTAATAGCTTTTCTGGTGACCATTTTATATGTTAGCTTTGCTTTCTATTTTTCTGATTCCTAGGCAGCAGTAATGTTGGGGACACACTCCCCACTGGGCAGCTGTCCAATATTCCATGGCGCCGCGCAGGGGTAAAGTACACAAACAATGAAGCCTATTTTGATGTTGTTGAAGAAATAGATGCAATTATAGATAAATCAGGTAATTGTGTGCATATTTTCTTATGGGGGGGGTGGGGAAAAACCACTCAGGTGACAGAAGCTGAATAGAAAACTGATATCCCTTGGCAGTATCATTTACCGGAAAGGCTTTCGTTTTCAAATCTGTTTATTTTGCCCAGAGGTTACATACAGTTTTCATAACCACTAGTTGAGAAATGCCAAACGTTTGTAAATCAGAGTAAATCACCTTACTTTAAGCCAATTATCGTATATTCATTTATCTTGCCATTTATCCAGCCTAATATGTAACGCATGTCTACTATGCACCATACTTTCTACAACCGCTTTGTGTGCAGTCCTTCTAGTAGAGACCCCAGACTGAAGAACAGTACTGTATTAGAATCGTAATATTTTACTAAAAATATCTAGTCCAACTTTCACAAGTTATGTATGGGGAAACTGAGACTTAGAAGAGTTAAATAATCTATTAAAGGTCACACCGCTAGTTGGTATGTGAAAATGACTTACTGTGAATTACAGAGAATGATCTCTACAGTGAGTTTCATTTTTATTATAAAAATTCCATTGTATGTAATAGTTGCTGTACTGTTAAAGAATAATGGTTCCTACTTCTTAACATTTCATTAGAAACTTGGCTAATTTTATTTAAATATTTGAACTTCAAAAAAAAAATGTTCAAGCCAACATTATTTACAGTTGCCAAGATGTATAAGCCGCTTAAATGTTCATCAACAGATAAATGGATAAAAAAGATATGTATATATACACAATGGAAAATTACTCAGCATAAAAATGAATGAAATTTTGCCATTTGCACAACATGGATGAACTTGAAGAACATTATGCTAAATGAAATAAACCAGATAAAGAAAGATAAATACTATATATCACTTATATGTGGAATCTAAAAAAATACAACAAATAAATGAATTTAACAAAAAAAAAGCAGACTCACAGATACAGAGGACAGATTAGTGTTTACCAGTGTGGAGTAGGGCAATAAAGGGGTGGGAGAATGGGAGGTACAGTCAGCTGCGGGTAAGATAGGCTCACAAGTATACTGTAAAACACAGGGAATATAGTCAATGTTTTGTAATAACTGTAGATGGAAAGTAACCTTTAAAAATTGAATAATTTTTTTTTTAATTTTAAAAGTCAGTGGAAAAAAAGTATTTTAACTTCACACCCAGCGGTCTTACAAGGCTGACTCTATAAAGATAAGGATGGGTTTGATTTTCCTTAGAATCATCATATTCCAACCAGAGATAGGAACAGCCATGGCACTCAGTAAAGAAGTTGTCTAAACTGGTGTAATGGATCCTCTGTCCACTAACCTTTTAATAGATGTGCAAAGCTTCAGTATGTCTGACACCTGGGAGATATCTCCATTACTTCAGATATAGTGATAGCTCTAGTAAAGTAGAGCTACTTTACTAGAATACATGCATATTCCAGTGATACCTTTATTGTTCCTTTAGGATCTACAGTCTTTGCAGAAATTCAGGGGGTCATTGATGCTTGCATTAAGCTCTCTGGAATGCCTGACCTTTCCCTTTCTTTCATGGTAAGTTTTGTTCTGTTTTGTAACTCCTTCGTGCCTACTATATATGAAGTACTAAATGAAATGATAAATACTGATGCATGTTTCTTTTATACCACATTGGATTATGTAGAAATATTCCTAGCTCAGCTTCCAAAGACAAGAGCTTACATGATGAGCACTGCCTTTATGGATAGGCTGCAGAGAGGGCTTTGCCTCTCAGTATGTTAGAAGTAGCTTAAATGGCTGGCTGGCTTCTGCGGATCTGTGGTGCTGCTTTTACTGAATTATTATATGCTTTGTTGATATGAAAAGGCATTGATCTTTTCATCATTTTCCATTCAGCATGCTGCACTACTGAGAACTCCTAAGAGAACTGAGCTCTGATGCTCTCTCTGCCTCTAACTTGTCCTGACCTTGAGCTTTCTTTGAACCTCAGTTTTTTCATCTATGAAGTTGAAATGAAACCACTCACATTTTCTACCTCATGGGAATTACTGGAATTGAATTATTGAATTTCAAATAATAATGTATATAAAATATTTGTACCCTTGAAAGCGTTGTGAAATGATGACTGTGTTGATATGGTCATGATAATAAACTTACATGACTTCTTTATCTTAAGGAAGCATATTTCTCAGATCTCATAAATATCTGACTAGAGTTGCCATATTCATTATACTTTATGAATATGGTTGTCTTCTCTTTTCCGTGGCAGAATCCGAGGCTTCTTGATGATGTCAGCTTCCACCCCTGCATTCGGTTCAAGCGTTGGGAATCTGAAAGAGTTTTGTCATTTATTCCTCCAGATGGAAACTTCCGACTCATATCATACCGTGTCAGCTCACAAAAGTAGGTTGTTGCATCAACCACAATCTCCTGTCATCTGTCAGTGTGCTGTGCAGAACTCACTTTCCCCTGTTTCATTCTAACAGTTGGTTACTTGAATTCACGATTGCTCCCTTTAGCCGTTGCTCACCAGGAGACCCAGAACAAACTGGTGAAAATATAATTAGTATACTTTGAATCTTAAGAGTATAGAGTAATAGTAAATATATAACCTGAGAGCAAGCATTTGGGACCATGCATAACCTGGACGAAACCATGAACCCATGCCATAATTTTACAATGATCTGAGGACATTATGGCTGATAAAGGCCACAGACTTACCTGTAGCTCTCCAGGACATCCTTCAACTAACTGGCTTGAAGTCACTCTTCTCTGCACTGAGGTTTAAATGAATGATTTAGCATCATGGGTTGTAGCTGGTTTGTCCCTTGAAAACATCAGAAAGTATTTGGACAACATCAAAACAGAACTTAAAAGCAGAGGAATTTTTTCTTGGCTCTTACCACAGAGAAACTGATATATTTAGTTTGTGTAATTCTAAATTATCTTTCTCTGGGATCTTAATTCATTTCTTGAAACCAGGACTGTTTGTGCCAATTGTTGATGCTCTAACTTTATATCTTGATTTGTATACTTACTGCTCAGAAATTGTATAATTTCTAGCACAGTGGTTCCACAACACTGCTATCCTCAACTGCCCTGGCTCAGATACGGAACCTGCGGTTCTGCGGGTATTGGATATTCTATACTAGGGTGTTCATGCCACCTCCAGAGCTCACACTATTTTTTTTTTAATTAATTTTTAGTTTGTTTTGCTTTACAATACTGTATTCGTTTTGCTACACATCGACATGGATCAGCCATGAGTGTACATGAACTCCCAATCCCGACCCCCACCTCCCCCCTCCCACCCCACACCCTCTCTCTGGATTATCCCCGTACATCAGTCCCAAGCATCCTGCATCCTGCATCCAGAGCTCACACTATTAATTGTATGTTTTTTGTGGTTGTGTCTTTCTTTCTCTTTTTAGTCTAGTGGCAATACCAGTATATGTGAAACACAGCATCAGTTTTAAGGAGAACAGTTCTTGTGGTAGATTTGATATTACAATTGGGCCAAAGCAGAATATGGGGAAAACTGTTGAAGGAATCACAGTGACCGTTCACATGCCAAAAGTTGTGTTGAATATGAACCTGACACCAACACAAGGCAGCTACACATTCGATCCAGTTACCAAGGTACAGTCACCTAAAGTCAAGAGTGAGCAAGTGTTTCTGCAATCCTTATTTTGTGATCTGGGGACTTGCGAGGACAGAGGGAAGGGTCTAATACCTTGGTTGAAATTAAAGCTCGAACAGCCTAGAATGCAGACTGTGCTGTGCTCTGCCACAGGAGAGGATCCTGTATCTGCTGCCAAGTCGATGAACAAAAAAGTGAGATTCATTCCTTCTTCCTTCAGAGTCTGCCTTTTCTTATCCATTGATAATCCAGAGGTTCACTCACTCTTCAATGAGGAAGATATAAAAACTTTTTAAAAAGAGAAAAGCATTATGTGCATATAATAATCTATTAATGGTTAATAGATATTACAATGCATTAATTGTTAAGAAATTAAGACCTTTCTCTTCCTTTTTAATTTAAAAGCATTATTTCATACTCTTCCACAGAGGATGCTGACTAGGAAAGTTGCCCTCTCACCCTCCATTTATTTGCCTCTAGCAGAGGGAGTTCAGAGAAACTGTAAAAGATGATTTTTCTCTCTGCTTCCTGCTTGGGTAAAGAAATGATTCTTTTCCTCAGTAGAGTCATTGAGCTGCTTAGTAAATAAAAAGTCTTTTTTTATTTAACTATAAAATCATTGAATGTTAAAGATCATCTAATCTATTCCTAAGGAGTCAAAGAATCTCCCGAGACACACAGGGCTGAGGAATTAAGCAGGAGCTAGAGATCCGTAGCCTTCACCCCAGCTTCACCCATAACAGCTTTACTTTCTCATCTGTTACTGAGCTCCCTCACTATTTCATTTGAACAAAAGGTTCCATCACTAAAAGTTTAAAAGCACTGATTTAGGCCCATCTTCTCATTTTACAGAAAACTAAAGCCCAGAGAGAAACAGTAAAGATGGCATAGTGGAAAGGATGTTTGATACCAGATAGCCTTAGGTTCAAATCCCAACCTTTCCTCTAACTATGTGACCTTCAGCAAGTCATCTGACTCCAGCTTTAGTTTCTTTGTTTGTTAAAATTAGACAAAGTTTTACAACACAGACTTCTGAGACAGCGTGTGAATAGTGCTGAGCACAGGATTATATCCAAAAGCAGATGCCCAACAAATGCATCTACTTCTTTTTTCACTCTCCATTCAGAGTCACAGAATTAACTGTGGTAAAGCTCAGTGGGAATCCCAGCTCTCTTTTTCCAAGACACTGTGCTTTATTTTGTACAGAAGTTTATGGTCTTTGAACCTTGTCTTTGAACATTTGTCTTTAATAAATAGTTCCAATAAATAGTTCAGAATGTTTGGTTTTTTCTTTCATTCTAAGGTACTAACGTGGGATGTGGGGAAAATCACTCCACAAAAGCTCCCCAGTCTTAAAGGACTGGTAAATTTACAGTCTGGGGCACCCAAGCCAGAAGAGAATCCAAGCCTCAACATACAGTTCAAGATCCAACAGCTTGCTATTTCAGGTAAGGAGAAATCTGATGTGTGTAAGGGTTAACTGAGTTTTGCTGAGGTCAGCTGCTAAAGAGCTTAGAAGAGTAACTGACATTCCACCTCTACAAAGAGCAACAACTCCAGTATGCCTCTCACTCTCCTTGATTTTTGAGAGTGATTTTGGAGAGCACCTTATTTCACATAGCTTCTCTTCACCCCTACCCTCATTCAGACACAAAGAAAGAAATCGTTTATACTCAAAGAAAGTAGAATTATCCTTAAAGACATTGCTTGTCCATATGGAAATCTGAACTAAAATCATTCCCTCCTAGTACTTGAATCTATGAATGCTAGAAGGAACATTGCTTCCAGATCTTGAAACAGACACTGGCTAATGTCAGATTTACTGTATAGTAAACTCTGTTTCTTAAGCAAATATTATATTGGTTGGTGTGACCAAAATTGTAATTTGTTCTTTTCCTTATGTGTTCTTTTTGACACAGGCTTAAAAGTAAACCGCTTGGACATGTATGGGGAGAAATATAAGCCATTTAAAGGAGTCAAATACGTCACAAAAGCTGGAAAGTTCCAAGTGAGGACATGAGAAGAGGCCAGAATTCCTGAAGATTTATTTGTTTTCCAGGTGTCATCACAATGTATTACTATTAGGTACCAATTGGGTGGGAATACATATTCTAGTTAAAGCATTTGTGTCTAGCCACACACCGCTAACAAAGTTGCGTAGTTATCGATGCAGGGTTCTTAAGGAACTTTAAGCTAAGGAAACTTCTGAATGACTTAGCTTATTTGTACCTTGTCACTTAGGAAAATTTTAGAGGTGATTTCCTCCATAGGAAGGCACCAGCTAGAGGCTGCACATTTTAACAGTCAAGGCAGAAGTCTACAGTGGCAACCTCTCCCCTAAAACAAGTGAACCGGTCTCAGCCAGCAGATGCTGTCTTAGTCTGTAATGTGATGTATCAAGTGGAGCCGAATGTCACACTTGATCGTAGCCATCCCCAATCATCTGTCCCAACAGGAATAATTCCTCCCACCCAAGAAGTTTACAAAAAACTGCCTCTTCAAGTGTTTGCCTTATTCAGCTTTTCACTTGTGCCATTAAGCAAGCACTGTAGCAAAAGCCACTCCACATGGCCCTGGCAGGGAGCATTGCCGCTCCATGCTCCATTCTCACTGTACTTGGTATTGTATTTTTTATAAATAAGATTTTTATGTAAAGCTGATTTTAATTTCTAGGGACCTTGCTGCAGTAAGTACACTCTCAGTTTTGTGCCACCTAGTCATCTGTTAGCACAGTAAAAGTCATTTGTATCAAAGGGGCAAATGCTTTAAGGTAATAAAAGGGAACACTACTTCTACTTTTAGGAAGTTATTGCAAGCACAAGCATTTGAGATTTCGAGCAAACTAACGTAGTAAAAGAGAAACTTAAGTGAACCTTTGCCGTCTTCATGTTTTATAAAGCTTGTCTAATACCACTTAGAACCAATTAGCCTAAAGCCCTCATGCCCTAGTTCAGCTAAAGGAAGAAAATGTGCCTGCCTCAATACTGTCAAATTATTTTTTTTTTTTTTACTGTTTTATCTTTCTTCCTTCACTTGCCTACATTCTTTGCTTTCAGGGGGAGTCCCTTTACATAGTATGTGCTACTCAAGGCTATAGTCAAAAGATTCCTCTCTGAAACTATTGTTGAAACTGTCACTGGAGTACTTAAATATCTCTACTCTACTGACCAAATAGGTGAAAGTACATATATAATGAGGCAGAAACAAAATCCTCAGTAACATTGATAAACCTGTATTGATCTTTGTGGTTGGCGAGTCAGCCCGCAGTTATCATTTGACTTGGCTGACTTAGAAGTCCTGCCTACTTATTTTGGTTCATTAGACATGAAGAATAAAGTTAAGATCTAAGTGCTTGTTCTTGCTATTAGTTTTCTCCCTGTAACTCCATTCATTTTGTTCTTCTCAACTTATAATTCCCTTTCCCATATGCTAACAATAGCCCTTCCACTCACCCCATTCTCCTGTCAAGGGCTGGTAGTTGGTGCTGATACAGGGAGCCCACTGCACAGCAGCATCCTTTGCCTGCCTATGGCACCAAGCCTGCCTTCCATCTACTATGAAAGATCACGTTTTGCAATTTCTAGGACAACCAGTATCAGCTTGGCAGCTAAAATTAAGATGTTGCCAAATGTTTATTCCCTTTGCATAAGGTTGGTTACCCAGTTCAGTTGCTTTTCATTTTAATGTCTTCCTTTACAGACAGAGTTCATACCTCAAAAGAGCCATCAATACAGTTGCTTTCTTTCTGCAGAATCCCTGGTCTCAACCATCCATATATGGACTAATTTTCTTTCTCTGCTACCCTCCCATATCCCAGCAGATTGTATGCCAAGAGTCCCTTGCCTCTAGTAACTTCTGCTAAAACTTCCAAGGAGACTGTTTCCTTTTACAATTAAATTATTGTATTTATTAATTTGATGGAATCCAGTAAGTCCTTTTTTCAGCTCTGGCTGCACTGTCAATAAAAAGATGAAAACAACAGGTTCATTTTTTTTAGCTTGACTGTTAATTGAGCATTCTCAGATGGGCATGCCTCAGTGTTCAAGCAGGCTGAAAATGAAAGTCGCTCCGTTGTGTCTGACTCTTTGCAACCCCATGGTATACAGTCCATGGAATTCTCCAGGCCAGAGTACTGGAGTGGGTAGCCTTTCCCTTCTTCAGGGGATCTTCCCTACCCAGGGATCAAACCCAGGTCTCTCACATGGCAGGTGTTCTTCAGCAGCTGAGTCATGATCTTGTTTTACTTGGCATCATCACACAAGGTGTGAAGGCTACAGCAAAGCACTTCCAAGTGCTCCTCTCTTGACTATGTTAATAGCCTGTATCTAAGATTCACCCTTCCAGCCCAGACTGAACAAGAAGTGATCGGAGCTCCTCTCCCTACCACCACCTGCTGATGACTAAGATCCATGAGTACTTAATTGTAATGAAGTATTTTTCAAGCATAGAATTCCAGATAGTTCAAGAATAGCCTCTTGTTCTAACTGCTTAAGGGAGTATAACCCAAAAGCTTATTTTCTGCATAGAGTCACCATCATTTTATTCAAAGGGAGTTCATGTGATGGGTTTTTTCTAACTGCCACTGTAGAAGAATCCGTGGAAGATAGTGATCCTGTAGTCCTTTGAGTCATCTGATTTGAGAATAATGAGAATGCAGGAAGAAGGCCACACCAGTGAACATATGGTGAGTAGCAAAAATGAGGCCATGACTACTGTTTCCAGATATTGCTGAGCTAATTCAGTAGCCTTGGACATTTCCCTGAAGTTGAACACCCAGAATCTGCCTCCCTAGTCAGCAGCTTTTCTAAGTTAAAGCAGTGCTAAATGTAGTCAGCAGTCCTCTCCCTCTTTAGTGATATTTAGATCTAGAAAATCAATCAAAAATACTGATGTCCCAGCTCCACTTCAAGAACCTGTTCCTACTCTTTGAGCTTCCTCAGGCAAGAAGAGAAATATGTCCCCAGAAGCTAGCTCTGCCTCACAGCCTTGTTTGGATCTCTGGACTTCAGACTATGACATGTAGACTCACAATATTCCTGTACATGTAACAGCTTTAGCTTCTTAGGGGATAGTGATGGCCTCCACATAGACCTGGACTCTTCTAAGACAGACTCCTTCAACCAGAGGATGGTCTGTATCGTCTGCCTGCTTTCCTCCTACTGTTAGCCTTGTCATTTCTGCTCCTTCTATAGTGTATAATCCCCAGAGTTGTCCTTTATTACACAGAACTTGTGAAGTAAATGTATTACCCCTGGTTTCTACTTCTTCCAGTACAATACTGGGTTAAATAAAAATCTTTAGTTTCTTCATTTTTGAGGATTAGCTTCACTTGCTAATCTTCAGAATAAAATTGAAGCCTGATCTAAAAGTTCTTGCTGAAACTAAGCCTGTGTACCACATCTCTGAGAGCCCATGCCCTGGAGTCCACTAGCCACAGCCACTGAAGCCTGCGCACTCTAGAGCCTGTGCTCCACAGCAAGAGAAGGGCCGCAACGGCCTGCTCAGCGCAACCAGAGAAAACCCCCGTGCAGCAACGAAGACCCGGCGCAGCCAAAAGATAAATCAACTTGTTTTTTTTTAAGTTCTTGCTGAAATAACATACCCATCATTTAAAGCTTTATACAAATGTACTTTATTGTCTTAAACAGAAGAGGCAGAAAATATTTGCATATAACAAACCCTAGCTTATAAATGTAGTTTTTCAGTGGTGATATCTCTAGTCAGCATTCAGGGATTTTTTTTTTTTTTTTAATTTGTTTCACTGTGTCTTGAGCACTGATATTAAGAAAAGCACATTGGCGTAAAGTGTAAACCAGTGTCTCAAAACACTGGAAGAACTTGGAGAGCAAACATGATTTTTCTTACTTCCTCTAAGTAGTCTTAGTAAAACAAAAGGTGATCTTTGGCATAGATTCATACTTTAAAGGCATTAATATTGCATTTATATCAGTTAAGCAACTATACAAAGATGCCGAGGGCCTTGAAAATCATCATCAGTTAAAAGGTAATAGAGGAAGCCTGAGTGTACAGTACCAACTTAAGACAAGTCTGACACATTCGATGTTAGGCTCTAACACACATTTGAGGTGGGGAGGACATTCAGGCAAGGGTCTTACTCCTTTACTCATCCAGTTCTGGCTTTGGGAAGAAATACAGTTTCATGTGCTGGGGAATGCTTAGACAGCAGTGAAAAGTACAGGAAAGGAAAAGCTCCCTTCTCTCACTTTGCTAATAGGAAACTCATGGTGATAATTAAATATTATACCCATTACTCCCTTTAACAGCTGTACTTGGGAGGGAGGGGAGGTTGCAAGGGACTTGGTTGTTATTGGCTGAGGGAGGTAGGAATTTCTGAGGACTATTTTCCATTGACTCATCCCCCAGAGTGCCAGAAT
Organism: Aepyceros melampus; assembly: GCA_006408695.1. Taxonomy (NCBI): domain Eukaryota; kingdom Metazoa; phylum Chordata; class Mammalia; order Artiodactyla; family Bovidae; genus Aepyceros; species Aepyceros melampus. Next base: position 61,826 of record SJXQ01009122.1, read on the forward strand.
TTCAGTCTGCAAGTACCACCTCCCTTAGGTAGGAGGCATCCTTCAGACAGGATTGCCTTTCCATTAAACACTCCTGGGGGCAAGCACCAATTCTCAGGACTGAATTTCAAAAGGATACAAAGGATCTTCCAAAATTACAAAACAAACATTTATCTTTAAAATCTTATCTAGGAAGGGTTTAAGGGAAGAATACAAAAGCCAGGACAGGAGACATGATCCGGTTAAAAATAAAATGCAGCATTTCAGCTCAGAAAGAACAGTAAGAGCTAAGAATGAATGAATAAGGCCTCAGCATAGACCTCTGCAGGCAGTGACAAAGCGTGGAATGGCCCTGCCAGGAGGGTGGGCAGAGCCACGCCCCGGCTACTCTGCCTCTCCAGTGACAGAGAGCACCAGGACACACAGTGTGTTTTGGGATGGCTGCCTTGGCGGGCCAAGGCAGGGTGTGGGACGGAAAGGTTTCCTAGCACAGACACTGCTCTGGGGTGAGGTAAAGACAGAACCACATGATACAGTGATTTCCTCCTGACAAAGTGAAATTTGGCTGTGTTCTGTGGGAAACTAGGATTGAACTAGGGAAAGGAAGGAAGTGAGTTCAGGCCCCACAAGCTGGGGCTCCCCAAAGGCCACCTTCCCCTGCCGCAGTGAAGCTCACATCTGAAAAAGACCCAGGAAGCACAGCCAAGAGAGGCAGGCAAGGTCAGCAGCAACATGGAAAGCCCAAAACAAATGTCGGAGGCACAGTGATTTCCTTAACTGACTTGCCTGGCCCTGGGTCTTGGGAGCCTAGTGGAAAGAATGAGGGGGTGGAGGCGGAAAGGGAGCTGTCCTCTAGGGAACAAGGGCAGAGCAGGGTGTCAGGCTAGTGTTCACTCTTAGATTTTGAGCTTATGTGAAGTCCATGGGCTAGAAACCCAGTCTGCCTATTGGGATAGAGTGTGCATAAGTAAAGCCGTGTTTGAGAATACAGGCCTTATACGGAGACACGTTTCAGTGTCCATAACAAGAGTGTAAATGTTTTCTAATTTGTATGTCAGGCCAGGATGGTGGCTTTCAACCCCACAGCAATCTTGGGTGGCTCCTAGGACCAGATCATTTTTGTTCTGTGCAGCAGGGGCTTGCTTCTGTGTTGGCCAGGTTCAACCAGGTGTCTACTGGTACCAGGGAGTCTTTCTAACCCAGCGCAGAGTAAACCCAGCGTCTGTTCGGATTTTGATTGAAGCTGCTTCTGCTTCTCGAACAGTCTCCTTCACAGACTGCATGAGGTTCTGGGCATTGTGAACCAGCATCTCTGTGGCCTGCAAGGAAAGAGGAGCTCTCCATTACTCAGTCCCTGATAGAGCCCTGCCTCCGAAACAGGCTTAAGCCAGGAATGGAATGCAGTCTACCCTACCTGCACCTGGCGTCGCTGCTGGTTTATAGCTGGATCACCAAAAGAACCCCAACCTGGACCATCGCTGACTGTGGACTGTACTCTCAGATGGCATCTAGTATACTCCTCTGCCGATGTTTAAACAAGCCCCTGCCTTGGGCTCCCCCTCTGCCTAGAATGGCTCACCTCTCACCTCCTTCAGATCTCTCTGCCCAGTTACCACCTTGCTGAGGCTTTTCCTGCTCACCTTATTTTAAGTCACAAACCACCTTCCCAACTGCCAGTGTGCCTCACCCTCCAGTTCTGTCTTCATTTTTCTCTACAGAACTCATAATCGCTAGCTGATATACTATATGTTTTATCTAGGTTGTTCATCTAATGTTTTATCTAATTTTATCTAAAATTTAAGTAACATGAGGGCAGCAATTTTTGTCAGTTTTGTTCTCTACTGTATTTTAGGGTTATGTCAGTGCCTGTCACATGAGGCATTTCATAAATATTAATGAATGAAAAAGTAATCACATAAACCAACCACCTTATAAATCCATGAAAATCTAAGTAAGTCTTCTAAACATAAAAAATACAGGACTGAGATCACACTAGTAACTTATCAATCTATTAACCCAGTAGTTTTTTAAATTCTTATATATTTTTGAGCTATAGATCCTTTGAGAGATTAATGAAGGCTGTGGCTTCTCCCCAGAAATAAAAGCTCAGATGCACAAATTTGTGAATGCTATATCAGAGGTTTTATGGGCTCTGAAAGGCGTTAACTATGGACTAGAAGTCCCAATCAGTTAATCTTTTCACTTGGTCAACAAAGAGGCTGAGGCCCAGAGAGATTCAGAGACTTGTCAGCCAAACTCACACAACAGTCAGGATAAGGCTTCAAATTTCTAACTTGCAGTCCTGTGTCTCTTCCATCCTACCACACTGTCAGTTTTTTCTTTTACTACTAGAATATTTCATGGAACATAGTAGACACCCCCAAGATACATTTTTATTGGTTAACTGATTAAATGATAAGGTCGGAAACTCTTGAGTCTTACTCTTCCTTCCTTGTCTTTTCTATTTCCTTTCCTTGGGCAGAAGAGATCACCTGACAGGAAATAGCCTAGTGCCCAAACCCTGCCTAGAATACACGGAAGTTACAGGTGAAGATCCAGTTTGCATGGTTTAGGGGACAAGAGGGTTAAGGTGAGAGCCAGTGAATTAAAACATGGTAGTTAAGGCACCACTATTGACCCCAAGAGAAGTAGCCTCCTTGCCTCCTCTCAAGTGCTCCTACCCTCTGTTCTCCTGGCCCAGACTTCTCCAAGGAGAGGGACTATGTCTTTTGTTAACTACTCTACATAGCACATTATACAGTGCCACATACATATTCCAATGTATAAGCCTTGTCTGGGCAGTTCAACAAAAGATGTGTTATCTTCCATAAGAAGAAATTGGAAGTCTGGCTCACAGCACAGCCTACTGGACGGAGTTTAGGAGAGAAACAGGTGTCCAAATGATGGCTTTCTGAAAGACCTGAGCCACATTTTCAGGAGGCAGGGAAGAGAACAAACTGTGATTGCCAAAATACATACAAGAAACACTTTAAGCAAACATTCCCACCATCTTTATTTCTGTCAAAAAACCAAAAGAGAAGCACCTCCTTTGAGATGTCATTTCCGCCTCACCATAGGCCTAACCACCTCATGCCCCTGAAAAGATAGCACTGTTCACCCTGCCTGAGGTACTTATCATCCAGAGGGCAAGGAAGCAGAAATTCAGCCGCAAAGGTCCAGGGGGCAGGACTGAACACACACCAGAGGCCTCTAAAGAGCCAAGCCTATTCCAGGGAGAAAAAGAACTGAGTGGAGTCCTAACTGCTGCTGATTCACTCAACCTCCCAAGCCCTCATTTCTCATTTGTAAAAAGACAAAAGTTGCACAAGAGCTTTTCACTTCCCTTTCCAAATTTCCAACATAGATGCCCTTGAGAGAGTTGAAGACTCCATCCCATGTCCTGAATACTCATTCCTCAGGCTGAATTAAATCACCATAACGGGGCACAGGAGCTGCTGGTGAGAAAGCAGCAGCAGCAGGTACGCACCTGCTCGGATTCTCGTCGCTTATGTTGGTCCGGCCCAGCATGGTGGCCTTCACCGTGGACAGGATTTTGAGCTGGGTGCTGATGGTTGGGATTCGCTCGCAAACCTAAAAAGGAAAACTTAATTGAGTATGTTTCTATGTTTTTCTTGCCTGCAAGCTCCTTGAGGGCAAGACTTATCCACCTCTTACTCTCAGTGGCTGCCATGCGGAAGGCATTCAATATATCAGCAGCAGAATTCCATTTGTTTTCCCCCTAGAATCAGTCTAGTCTCTTTGTCCAGAAATGGAAGCATTAAAATTCTTTCATTTGATTCAGAAATAAACTTTTCCAACTCTGTCTTTCCCAAACTCACATGCATATTTCCCCTTTCTGCTATTTCTTTCCATTCTGAGGTGCCTCCTCCTCCTTGCTCACCTGGATTTCTCTCTCCTGCTTTTCTCCCTGCCCCTGCCACTCCCTCCCTTCCCCACCACCGCACACACACATACACACACTTTTCCTGAGTACCTGTAAAAGGTTGGTTCTAATCCGCTTATCTGTGCACTGCTTGGCAACCTCCTTGGCCAACCGAGTCACCTCGTCTGAGGCCTTGGCGATGTCCTTGGCACACTGAATCAGTGCCCTCTTGGTACCGCTGCCCCCTCTGACCAGTCGAGACATCTCAGCCATCAACAGAGCCATGCGCTTGGCTGCTGCAATGATGTCATTGCCCTGGAGAGAAGCGAGACACAGAGTGAGCTCAGCCTGTACTCTGGCCAAGTTAGGGAGCGAAGTAGAAGCAGAGAGAAGAGAGGAGAGAGCCTGCTGCTCTAGCAGCCCTCTGGGAGGCGAGAAGAGAATACACAGACAGCAGAGGAGAAGTAAAGAGAGGAGTGAGCCAGGGCACTCACCCTAGCATTCAGTGAGAGAGAGAGAGATCACTAGACTGAAAAAAGGAGGACTTGGATATTAATCTGAAAGGGGAACATGTGAGCCCCAGGCATAGCACTAAACAAGCACTTCAGCATCTCCAGGTTAATCATGTCAATAAAATGGGAGTGGGCCCAAGGAATTGGTTAAACAGGCATTTTCCTTTCTGTGTGGGGAAAGCAGTACAGTTGGCCTGAAGGGAAAAATACAGATGAGCCTTTCCAGATGCTGAAATCATCCTCTTCATCCTTACCCTTGTTATAGATAGCAGCCAAGGATTGCCGCTGCTGAACTAGAATTTAAACCAAGTAACTATTATTAGCCTTGGTGAAAAAAATTTTTTTCTGACCTAGACAGCTCCTTCCCTCTCTCTACTGCCTCTTGTTTGTACTGTCAGCCTAAAGGAACATGTTATTTTCATTCTTCACATTTAAAAAGACCAAAAATCAATTCTTCAGCCCCCTCAGCTAAGTGGCTTCAATTAAAGAAACCTTCAGCTAAGAGGATGCTGGGGGAGGCTTTGGGAAAATAAAAATCATGTGTCAAGCTGTAACTGGAACCCCTGCAACTAACTAATCGCAGCTTATCTCAGAATTGGCGTTTTGGTTCATTATAACCCTCATAGGTCATAATGTACAAGTAATTTACGCCTTCAAAAGGCTCATTTTCTGGCTGATAGCAAGCAAAAATAATAAATGCCGTGTTCAAAACTACCTAAAAGGCCAGGCCCTGTGCATTTTTCCCCTCATGCTTTCCAATTTCTAGACAATGCAGTGAGGCAGACACAAACCATGCCACAGCAGGGTGCTCTGTGAGAGGCATCCACAGGCACCATGAAGTGGCTGATCATTTACACAAGAGGGTGTGTAACCTCCCAGGCAGTCATCGAGGCCAGAGAGAACACAGTTACGGGAAGAACTCATGAGAACAGGAGTATGTTAGACAAGGTTGGCTAGGCCCACCTCTTCCACTGCAGACCTGGGATCATTCCAGGATTTCATGACCTTGGTTAGAGGATAGTGTTGTGCCAGGGTTAGTTATTTATCACCCATCACTCCTCAAATCCTTTCTTCTTGCAACATGCCACCTTCAGAGGGGAAAATGGAATGATCCCCATCCTCTACTCCCTAAGGCCAGAGCTCTGTTGTTCCTGTCCTGCCTCGAGCCCTCTCTCTTCCCCACTCCCACACCCTGGCCCACTGAAACCCCTGATCAAGCAGTCAGTGAAGCCCCCTTCCCTGTGGGTACCCAATAAGGCCAGCATCTGCCACACAGCCAAGTGCAGGACAGCAAGCAGTCCTCCCCAGAAACCCTGCCATGTAAAGCTGCTTCTCACCCTGATCAACTCTGCCAGAGCCATCAGTGAGAGGTCAGTGGGGAGGAGCTGGGGGTGGGGGGCAGGCAAAGCCCAATGATCAGGCCAGATGCCCTCTTAATGGTCTACAGTGGTTCCTGACCTGAAAGTCATTGAGAGACGCATCCACAGCTCCCCAATGGGTTTAAGGTTCCAATGTTGGCCACAAGGTCAGTAAGAAAAGGAATCCTTTCAAAAAGTGACCCCATCTCTCTCTAACCCCCAAACATGAATGCAATCCAATTAATCTGGCATTAGCAGACCTATGAAACTTGTGAAGCCAGTCCTAACAACAAGGTGCAGACAGACAGACGCCCGCCCGGCCCAGACTCACAGGACCCGCACAGATCATGAGTGATGCAGTGTGTCAAGGCTGCACACGGCCGGATGCATAGGGAGCAGCCCCGCTGGGAGGCGCTCATCAGTACCTTACTAGACCACTTGGTAGCTTCCCGATGCAATGACTGAGCCGCGGCCAGAATGGGCTGGTTGACCGGCTGATTGGATGGTATTAACAGCAGCTCAGGTTCGTAATCGTCTTCCATGTCAGGGGGGACAGGGAACCCAACAGCATCAGCCGCCTCTGCCTCAGCTACAACACTTATACCCACCTTAGCGGCTGGGTTACCCGGCTTGGTCGATGGCAGGAAGGATGAGAAACAGGGACAGTGTTAGTAAGAGCAGTAGGGCTTGGGAAACTGAGCTTCAGCTGGTTTAGTAACCCAAGCTGGCCTGGGATGGGAAAGAAAATGGATTCCCTCCAAGAGTCAGATGAGCCAAGCTCTGCAGAAAGGGAATTCTCAGCCTCTAGCACAATCTGCTCGTAGCAAGGGAAAGAGGCTTGCTTACTCCAGTAGCAAAGGTTCCCAGAGACATATTTATACAAAGAAAGAAAGTGGCATTCCTTTTTAATACACTTACTACCAAAGAGTAATTCTCAGGTCAGAACATTTTTGAGAAGCCAAACAAACAATCAACAGTAGCTTATTAACTTTAAAAGGAATTCAGAGGTGAAAAGTAAATGCAGCCACACGAGTTGCTTTGAACAGAACAAAGTGAAAGACCTGCTGACTCATATGGACACTGTTCTGCAGTTTCCTGGACACAGGAGGTATCTTGGGTCAGCTCTGCCAGAACAAATTTTTTTTTTTCTTGCTGGGGTTAAGAGTCCCAGAATCTAAAATGATAAACTGGAAGCAACAGATATCAAATCAGGAAAGAGGAAAGAAAAACACAACTCTGAGTGAAGAGGGCTTATCAAATACCCCAGTCACTCAGCTAGAAGGAGCCTCGGGAAGACATCTCACCCAGCATCTGCCTTAGGGAAAACATACTTCAGAGCAGTTGTCCCTTTCTGAGGTCCTCAGGGACAACGCTTCACACCCTCACTTCGCATCTATCATTAATACTGCCCCAGCAAGCTATTCTTTGGGTACAACCTAAATCTCTCCAATTGCTCTCAGCCCAAACTCAGTTTACACAGTTCACAGATAAATTAAGGTATGGACTTGTCAACTGACCAAGGCTGAGTTCAGAGGAGCTCTAAGTTGATGCCCATGAGAGAATGGGACCTGTGTGTGTTGGAGGAGACAATTAATTTAATACCAGTGATGGGATTCTGAAAGCCCAGGGAGGAAGCAGGGAGATCAGATGCTAAAAATAGATTGAGGGGGAAAGAAAATGAAAGGAACTGCCCCCAGTGAAGCCAAACCACTGATATAAAGAATGGCAAAAAAAAAAAAAAAAAAATGGCAAACACGGGTTCTTTATATCAAATATCTCAGGGTATGTAATCTCAGATTACAAACATCTCTAACCAAAAGAAAGTAAGAGTTTTGTCAAATTTTATTTGAGGTTGCTACAACTCCTAAAAATCTTAATCCACACAGGAAGACTGCCTCCAAAAAATGACTATTAACTTGAAGGACTCAGCGCCAACAAGTGGTGTAGGTACGTTCTAAATCCTTTCACCTAAACTGTCTCAACCAGGACTCATCCCCATTCCTTAGAGGTAAGGCCAGCCCACTCCTAGGTGGGGTTCAGAGTCCCAAAGTATACAAAGACAGACTGATAGAAACAAACACAACCCACTCCCCACCTCCCTAAATACACATGGATGAAGTAACTACTGACTTCACACAGCCTGAAGTCAGCAACCCCCAGAGGCAAACCACCAGACACAGTCAGATTTAAGGATTTCTGGTGACAAATAGCAGAGTAAGATAAAACATCTAGGCCAATGCTGTCCACCTCTCAAGTTTTATGCTTATCTTTACAATTCATGTATATTTTGTGTTCCTCTGAACAATGTATTTGGGTTTATTGTAATGAAATTTAAATTTTCTTTAGGAAATTCCCTGGCAGTCCAGTGGTTAGGACCCAGTGCCCTCACTGTTGGGGACTGGGTTCAATCCCTGGTCAGGGAACTAAGAGCTCACAGGCCATGAGGTATGGCCAAATAAATAAATTTTCTTTAAAATCTTTAAGTAAAACCAACCTTCACTGTCATCCCCACTCAACTCCCCACATGCACTGGGACTCTGCTAACGGTCCCAGGGGTATGCATGCCCCAGTTGGAAAGACATGATTGTAAGTAAGTCCACAGGTCAGGTCCAACACCAGCAAGGTCACCATTCCTTCTGTGAAGCTGGACTCACAGCTAACAGTTCAGAAAAATACAGAGTTAAAAAAACCAAGATCAAATTCCCAGCCTGAAAAAAACCCAAGATCAGCTGCATGGGCAGGAGGTCCCTTGGGAACTACATTCAATACAAGAGCTTGAGATGACGGAGAGTGTAAAAAGAAAAGAGGAAAATAGATGTTGGGAATAAAGATGTAGGGTCATAGTAGAAACACAATGCCTTAAAACTAACAAATAAATTTAACTCTTATCTAGAAAGGCTATCACTCACTTTTCATCATTTAGAGCCAAATAAGGGCTTCCCAAGTGACTCAGTGGTAAAGAATCCACCTGCTAATGCAGGAGACACAAGAGACACAGGCTTGATCCCTGGGTGGAGAAGATCCCCTGGAGGAGAACACAGCAACCCGCTCCAGTATTCTCGCCTGGAAAATTGAAAGGGCAGAGGAACCTGGCAAGCTACAGTCCATGGGACTGCAAAGAGTCAGACACCACCGAGCATGCACACGCACGCGGGCAAAAGTATTCACAGGGCATGACTGCTATAGCATCCACATTTTCACCAACCATGTTAACATTTACACTTTCAGATCTGCTGGAGTTACCCTGAAGCTGACGGGAATTGAAGGGTAAGATGATTCTGATAACAGGACAAAGGACAAAGCTTTTAAGATATCAAATATCTGCTTCTATGAGAAAAGAGAAGGAAAATGAAAATATTTCATATAGCTATAGCAGAGCCCACAGAAGTGTGCCATGTTTGGAGTGTGATAATTACCAAGAGAGCATCTAAAAAGATTCAGTGACCCCAAGAAAGAAGAGAAATTTCTCAGAGACTAAATGTCCACCATCAGGGGAGCTGATACTCCAGAGGAAAGAGAAAAGGAACCTTCATCTCAAACCATAGGTGTCCTAGCTCTCACTTCAGCTGCTAGAAGGAGAAACCACCAAGTACCAGAAACATCTCACTAAATCACAACAAAGATGATCCTGCTACTGGCAACATCACAAACCAAAGCAGAGAGAGGGTGATTTTCCAAAAAGATTCTTCCTGAGCTGTGTGCCTGGCTCTTCATCCTTTCTCAACAAGAAGAGCTTCACTACTTACCTTGCTGGACCACTTGCGAGCTTCATCATGGAGCTGCCTGGCAGCCATCATCATTGGCTGGTTAATCACCTCCCCGGCTTTCTGCTCAGGGAATTCTTCATCTTTCTCCTCTGGTGGTGGGGGCCTGGGTGAGGGACCTCACCCTCAGGCAGAGGTGGTTTGGGAGGAGCAAGCTCATCTGTCAGCTAAGAAAGAATTGCTAGGTTATAAGCAAAGTCCTAGGAACTACCCCACTAGAATTCTTTCCTTTCCTCTAAAAAGCATCCCCAGCAAATACCCTGAGAAAACCATAATTGAAAAAGACACATGTTCCCAAATGTTCACTGCAGCACTATTTACAATAGCTGGGACATAGAAGCAACTTAGGTGTCCATCGACAGATGAATGGATAAAGAGGCTGTGGTACATATATAATGGAATATTACTCAGCCATAAAAAGGAACACATTTTAGTCAGTTCTAATGAGATGGATGAACCTAGAGCATTATCACACAGAGTGAAGTAAATCAGAAAGAGAAAAACAAGTATCATATATTAACACATATATATGGAATCTAGGAAGTTGGTACTGATGAATCTCTTTGCAAGGCAGCAGTGGAGATGCAGACACAGAGAACAGACTGTGGACACAGGGAGGTCGGGATGTGTGGACATGGGATGAATGGAGAGAGTTGCGTGGAAATATATACTACCATATGTTAAGTCGATAGCCATGGAAATTTGCTCTACAACTCAGAGAACTGAAACTGGGGCTCTGTGACAACCTAGAGGGGTGGGATGGGGTGGGAGTAGGAAGGAAGCTCAAGACAGAGGGGATACATGTATACCTATGGCTTATTCATGTTGATGTATGACAGAAACCAAAACAATATTGTAGAACAATTTTAATTCTTCAATTAAAAATAAACATTTTTTTTAAATAAAAAAGCATCCCCAGAAAAGTCACCCACATTCACAATCATCCACATTAAGCATGAGGACCACCCGCTTCAATCTCAACAGAAGCATATTTTCTTCCATTTTTCTTCACAAAAAACTAGCAGCTACTGTTTTGGACATATCCCAGGGAGACATGCATGGCAATACCGAGCCAAAGATCCTCAAAGAAGATCTAAGTTCTGGTCTTAACTTCGGACCAGAGTTGAGGGGCAGCGCACAAGTATGGAACTTCTCCCCAGGGCCTTGGGTTCCTCATTTACCAATGAGGGATGCCCAGACCAAATGACTTCTAAGTTCTTGATTCCAAATCTCAGGACTCTGTTGATCCCATAAGAATCCATTCCCCAGAACAGCCATCTCCTGACTCTAACCACCCACCCACAGTCCATCAGATGGAAAGAATCAAATCATATCAAAAAAGAAGTGTTGATGGCTAGGGAAGTACTGGTCATTAGCTATGGACACAATCACCCAAATTTGTCCTCAACAAATTTAGAAACAAATATGGGAAAGCAAATTTGGGACATTAAATATGGGAAAGTAAATCAAGACATTAAATCAAATTATTGCCTTGATAAGCTATTCCTAAGGACAAGCTATTTCCAATACGGCTATTTTCCCACTCTTCACCAGCCTACCCCACTCATCACATTCACATTGACCATGGCCAGCTCCTCTGCTCCAGTCACTCCCCATCAAAGCAGACCAACACCACAGACTCTCCACTTACCCAGCACACCCAATGCATAAGCACTGGGTTAGGACTCCCCTAGATTCAAGAATGAAAGCTGAGTTGTGCCTTTGAGATTCAAGTAAAATAAAAAAGCTGCTTAGTGACAGAGGCTCCAGAGCAGACTACCTCTCTGCCACTACAGTCCCAACACCCTGCTGCTTAGTTTTCCCCATGTATCTGGATTTACTTACTCGGAGCTGTTCAAGGTCTGGTGGAGGAGGTGGGAAGTCAGGCTCCTGTGGTTGGAAGGCTTCTCTGACCTTGGCCACAGCTCCTAGGATCCGGTATCCTGAGTCCAGGAAGCTCTTTTGCAGTCCTAAAGACAGACACCCTCACTTTCAGTTGGGCAGGTCAGTACCCTGGAGCACTGTCTGTCCAGCAGAAGAACTGGTTTCCAGTAACAAAAGCTGAGTGTGAAGCTGCCAGTAAGTGGCACAGGCAGTGACTGAAAGGGAAGGGAGGTAAGAGCGAGGAAGATGCCCTGAGTCCTGCAGAGAGTCAGAGCAGCACAAACCAGCCGTTCCCTGCAGTGCTCAGGGACCTTCTTGCCAGGACAGCTGACAAGCACTTGGGACATTCCTGGGCAGGAACACTTTGGGATCAGGTGGTGCTCATCACCTCTCATGATAAAGCAGTCAAGAGATAAGCATGCCCCACTCAGAACAGGGGAGATGTCACTTTCAGATGGGGCAGACTTTCCCTGAAGTACTTCTCACCTTTCTCCCTACCTAATCCTTTGCTCCACTTGGCATTCAGCATGTTAACCCCTACACTGAGCTGCTGCTACTGTATCTGGTCACTTAGAATTAAAGAATTTACTCAAACTATTGTTGTTATTTAGTCACTAAGTTGTGTCCAACTCTTTTGCAACCCCATGGATAGTAGCGTGCCAGGCTCCTCTGTCCATGGGATTTCACAGGCAAGAATACTGGGACGGTTTGCCATTCCTTTCTCCAGAGGATCTTTCCAACCCAGGGACTGAACCCATGCCTCCTGTATTGGCAGGCAGATTCTTTACCACTGAGTCACCTACGAAGCCACTCAAACTATTAGAAACTCCAATTAGGAAACTGAGCACGTCTTTAGTGATGGTGGGTTGAGAAAATGAGGTAGATTTTGCCTGGGCTAGGGATGAAGAGGGCAGCCCCTTCCTCCCACTCTCTCACACTGAGTGGATCCTACTCAGAGAAGGGGCTAGAATCACTGGAGGTTCACAGAAGGAAGGAATTCAGATGTTTCCTACCAGAAAGGAGTGAAACATCTTCAGCAGCAATGAAAACATGACCAAAATTCAGCTAAAGAAAACCCAAATTCTTTGGTGTAGGATCAAGATAATCACCTAGGAGACCCACAGGTCAACTCAGGTCCTCCAAATTTGACAGAAATAAAGAATGCTGTCTAGAAAAAAAGCATTTTAAGAAAATCAGAAGTTATACAAGTAACATAAGTGGTTGATAAATTGGTTATTATGCATCTTTTGAGAAATTCCAAAATAATGATCCAACAGGAGAAGGAGCTATTTAGTACACTACATGAAGAAAGTGCAGAGAAGTTGCTCCAGAGAAACTAACTTACGATAACCCTGCCAAAACTGCAGGAAATATTCTGCCCAACATATTTTGAACAGAAAAAGATTAATCTAGCATCTCAAACTAGCAGGCTGTAGTTTTTCCTCCAAGACTTTGTGTGTGGGGGCTTTGGGGTGCATCTTCTTTTCCCTCCCTGTCAGCTGCCTGAATTAACCTCTCAGGTGAGGTGAACCACACCATGCATTGCTTACCAGGGTCAGAAATGTTTCCTGCCACGGCCTTTGCATCCACCACCATTGGGGAGATGGTTTTGCTCAATTCATCAGAGGCAGCTTTCACGGCCTCACGGAATTTGGGATCCTCAGAGTTCTCCACCTCCCTCTTAGCCACCAGCAGGATCCGGTTGGCCCGACGAGCAATGCTGGTTGCCCCAGCGACCAGCATCTGAGGCTGAATGTTGGCCATGGCAACTTTACACTTGTCCAGGTCTTTTTTAATTGCTTCTTCGGAAGCATCCAACAGAGATTTAGTGTCAATGGCTTCGTCCACCAGCCCTGTCCGGAGAACAGAAATGGAATTTAGTTTCTATTTTAGAATAGAGACTCCAAAACCCTGATGCCCACTCATGTGAAAGTACAACACTCATAATTCTCACCTTCAGCTCAAAGTCCTTCTTACACAATCAAAAGCACCACTGCAGGGTGGGTTGGGGGTGAGGAGTGAGAATGTAGCCCAGGAGGCCAAACAGATTCAGAGCATTTTTACCAACCGTGGTCCCAGCCTTCTTATATCACAGACACCCAGTAACGCTTTCACATCAGGAGGAAACCAGGATTGTGTCTGAAACCTTCGCTGCATCCGCACCACATTATCTGTTAAGAATGCTTTCTCCTCCTGTCTCACTCCCCAGCCATCTGCTGCTTGTTGGCAGCTTGTAGTGCCCAAGATGAGCCACGCGGTGGATTCCGGTAACCTTAACAGCCTGTTTCTTGCTTCTGTTACCTGTCTTCACATGCCCAGGAGCTCCACTTTCATCACTGGCTGCTGTGGACCCCTGTCCCAGCCGGTCATGCAGGGAAGCTGAAGCGCCTACCTCCCTCATCTCTTCCTCTCCCATCCCTCCCTCCACAGAGAATGAAGAAGATTCAGAGAGGCCACTTCAACTGCACAGACACAGGTCTGTTGGTTGTCGGTGTCTCCTTTTTAAAAAAAAAAAAAAAACTACATAGTCGATAAGTTGGAGGAAATTCTGAGACAAGTTGTATTAAATGGTAGCTATTGTGGTTCCTTGAAATGTGAACCCGTTGAAAATGACAGGGACACTTACTGTATCCACAAACACTGCCTCTCAGCCTCTGAAACCAAACCCCAGCTCACACAGAAAAAAGACACTATTCAGAGAAGATAGGAGCTGTGACAATAAACACCACACTGGGAGGGCGGCGTTAAAATCAAAGGGGCTCAAAGAGTCTCCCTTTGGACAAAGTTGCAAGGCTTGAATGAGAAGCCGCCGCTGCTCAGAGGCCTTAATCAGGGCCAAGTACACTGTCAGGCACGTGACATCCCTTTATCCAATTACAGCTTAGTAACATAGCCGGTCCTGCTCGAGTTTCTCAGAGCTCGTTTCTCACGGATTAGAGAGCAAGACTGCACGCAACGCACCGGTCATTTTTTCAACATTGTCGATCCACTGGTTCTTCATGGTCTCAAAGTGTTCATAAGCGGCTTGATTCCCGGGGTTCCGAAGCAGGATGCGAGCGGCTGAGACCACCTGGGAACGACAAAGCCGCCTTGAGACACCAAGAGCACCCTCCCACTCAGATACAAGCCTTGCGTGACGCTTCCCCCTCTTCACCTGCAGGTGGCACTGTAAGGCCAAAAGTCGGCGAGTCTCCTTTAAGGCCAAACACTTTAGTGTTGGTCTGATAAGCAACTCCGCTAATAAAGTAACAAAGTAAAGGAGTGTTTGCTTGATACTTCCAAACATACACAAAACGGACAAATACTTAAGCCCTCCATGTCCTTCCATCTTAAAAAGCACATTTTAAAAGATACTGATTAACAGAGTTATAAAGATTTACTAAAAATAACTGTCTACAGTTAACAAAGTACTTTCACATCCATTATCAGGCTGAATCCTCACAACAAGCCTGTGAGAGAGACAGGATAGTAATTTCTCTGCTTCACAGCTGCAAAAACCAAGACACAGAAAATTGAAGTCACTTGCTCAAGAGCTCTTAGCTAGTCAGTTACAGCTCTAGGGGAAGGAATTAACATTTACTGAGTATTTGATAAGTTATAGGCTGTATAACATATAAATATCTGAATTTTCAAAGCAATCCACTAGGAAAGCTACCTCCGTTTACATATGAGAAAAGGATTCAAGTCCAGATCTGTCTCCAAAGTCCTGATTCTTTCTACAGTTGGTGTGTTAAGCCTACTGCTGTGTTTCTGTTTTTTAGGAATCTCGGTTTTATACAGAAATTCTATATTTTATTCTTAATGTTTTATGGAACTTTTTCAGGAAAGTTAGATACACTCATGTTTTACAGACATTTTTTTTTTAAAAGCTAGACAAGTATGATTTTTCAAGAGAATCTAACTTATTAACATGCCACATGGATAAAAGCTGAACAATGAAGGGACATGCTAAATGTCCCCTGTCTCTGCTTACATGCTCCTACCAAATCTAGTATCACAAATCTGTAAAGCCGAGACAGTTTCTAATGTATCACAGGCATTTAAGAAACATATGCTGAGTAAATAAGTGAAAAAATAATAAATTTTATATAATTTGATTGAAAGAAAAAAATGCACAAACATCACACTAAATGACACTGAACTGATTTTTTTTAAAGAATGTCTGTCATGTACTAGAACTTTAATTCCTATCCGATTTGTTTTTTTTTGTTCCCACTCTTTCAATATTCTGTTCACAATCCGCTACATCTTGGTTATATAATTAAAGAAAAAAGAAAACTAAGTATAAACACAGCTAAAAATGTTTAAATACCATCAAAGAGATGTGCAGAAAGGTGTAAACTCTAAAATCAAAGCCAACTACCTCTCAAGATTATCCAACTTTTCTTTAACTCTGCATAGGAGGGGGGTACTTTACTTGTTTCTTCTACTTTCAAAACTAATCATATCATTGTAAAAAAAGTTCAAACAATATAAAAATGATTTTATAGACACTAAGGGTAAATGTGGGTTTTTTCATGATATTTTATAATAATAAGTGTTCAAAAATGTATAGAAACTGTTCTGTAGTTAACCTCCTTTACTCACTATGGTGTGAACTTACATGATAAAAAGGGAGTGAAACTCACCTGGGGTGTGAGTTCTCGGGCTGTCTTCACTGAGGCCTGAATGCCTTCCACTGTTGATTTATTAGCAGTTCCAACAGCAGCTGCCTTCTCTGCTGTGGCCCCAAGCCTTCCTGAATGGTTTTCAAAGTTAGCTGCCCTCTCATCAAATACCTTGAGGAAAAAAACAAAGATATTAAGTAATTTTATTTCAATAAAACAGGTCAGACAGCCTACGGGAAAAGTCTCTCTTTATAAGCAGAGGCAGCAACTGCTTGAGCAAAGACTTCAGGAGATGACATCAAACCACAGCTAATAAGACAACAGTCACACATTCAGTCCTGGCCTTGCCATATCTCCTCAGAAATTTGGTCATTAGCACAATATGTATGCAGACATGTGCACACACACCCTTGAATTTCAGTTCTACTAATGCTTACCAAGTGCAAACAAGACATACAGAGCTGTGTGGTCTACAGGAAATTCACAGCATCCAAAGACTTAATCCCCCTTTCCCAAAGGCTTATCCTCCAGTTTGAAGAGGTCAGAAAAACCTACTCCAGGTTGGTGGCTGAATGCGTTAAAGGCCAAGACTATCTACGGAGTCCTAACCAGAGCCCCCGCCTCCTCAGGGCAGCTCACATATCCCATTACCATTAATGTTGTAAAAGTTCTGCCCCTGACCTCTGTAGGAAAAACGATAGCTGGTGCTCACACTCAGGCCTGACACAAGGGAAATTCGACTGATCTCCATCACCCCAAAGCAAAACTATCTACTGATTGTTCATTCAGTTCACACATCTGCTTCAGCATGGATATTATTCCAAGTCGCATACCTCGAAGGGGACAACTGAACTTAGAGGACAGAAGTTCCTCTGTCATCTGTCTGAATAACAGTATGAGGACTGACGCTCAGCAGCAGTCCTGGGTGACACTTATACACAGAGCACGTCAGGACTGCCTAGCAGAATCTGCCCTCCTCTTTACCTCCTCCAGAAGATCTACTTGCCTGTACTTGGAATCAAGTTCTGCCTCCTAGCAGACACTCTCTAAAGGTCTCTTGGCCCAAAAACAGACTCCTCATTGCCAGGGTTCTATGTTTACCCGACTCAAGTCTCTTCTCCATCCTGGCCTGTTCTTTGGATTCAGCCATTAATGAGTTCTTGCCATTTAATGCTCAGAATCTCTTCCTAAATCTCTGATCACCTGGTCCTCTTCTCCTGGCCTCCAGCCTTGTTTCTTTCCTTGTCTGGTCTCCCTACTCTGAATATACAAGGTTTTTGCTGACTTTGTCGACCATCTCAATCCCAGACCATGTCCGCTGCTCCCTCTGACTTAATCTACTGCTTGCTTTTCTTGTCACGCAACCAAAAGTTACTGAGCACTTACTATGTGCCAGGCTCTGGAACAGCTGCTGAAGATGCAAAGATGAGTAAGACATTATTTCTTCATCTCAAGGAGCTCACATCCTAGCAGGGTTTAAAAGGCCCATAAACAGATGCCTACAATAGTTGTGTGCTATCTGCATAATAAATTTAAGCACTGATACTTGGGAGGAAAAAGGGTTATAACCTGTTCAGGAAGAAAAGGATACTAGAATAAAGGATAAATAAAAATTAGCCAAAAGAGATGATGGGGAAGATAATTAGGTAGAGAGACAGAACAAAGACATGGAGAAAACAAAGGACAGAGTAGGCAGGAAACTATAAGCAAAAAGGTATTTACTGCAGGGACATGAACTGAGAAGTAGGGCTTTGTGAGAAACAGGGGTAAGGAGAGTATTAGAAGCCAGATCCTAGAGCCTGGCTTTCTCCTATGCGAAAAGGAAGGACCACTGAAAGGTTTAAGCAGGAAAATATCAGGCTCAGACCTTTAATTTTATGTGTGCCTTAGTGACCGATTCAAAGACCAGTCACAGCTACATAGTCATACACAAGGGACAAGGATCAGAATTACAGCTGTGGCAACATGAATAGAAATTAGAATTCAAGACATATTGTGAGATCAAATTAGCCTGTCTTACTTTATTAATGAAGAGAAGAGTCAGTGGCAACTCACAAATTTCCAATAGGAAAAAAAAAATAGGACAATACATGTTGTGCTACCCAGCAATATCTAGGTAGAGATTACCAACAGGGTTTGCCTACTCATCTAACACCGAGAGATGTCTGAAATGAAAAAACAGCAAACTACCCCAGCCTAAGTGGGCCATGAGCTGAACTGCCCAGGAATCAAGGCCACAGAACGAAAATGGGGGTCATTAGCAAATAAGAATAACACAAACCTTTGCCCGCCTGTTCTACACTGTCTTGGGTGCCTAACCCAACGCCTTCTCCTTCACTGCCAGGACTACAGAGTCTAGAAAACCAAATGCTCGCTTTCCTAGATTCCTTTGCAGTCACATAGCCTTGTGACAGAGTTCCAGTCAATGAGACATACACAAAAGTCTCCTGGAGGATTTCTGGGAGTGTTTACTTTCATTTATTCAGCGCCAATGATGTGCCAAAAATTGTGCCAAGAAATGGGAATAAAGTAATGACAAAACAAAATCCCTGCCCACATGGAGCTTTCATGCTAACATGAGGGAAACATACAAAGAAAAATGAGGTAAATATGCAAGTGTTGATAAACACAAAGGAAAAGCAGGATGTGGAGATAAGGAAATTCCTTGGGCTGGGGTTGCTGTCTTAGGTGGTGACCCCAAAGTGATGCTTCAGTAGAGAGCTGAAGAAAGTGAGCAAAGAAATGCAAAAAAGCAAAATGGCTGTCTGAGGAGGCCTTACAAATAGCTGTGAAAAGAAGAGAGGCGAAAAGCAAAGGAGAAAGGAAAGATATAAGCATCTGAATGCAGAGTTCCAAAGAATAGCAAGAAAAGATAAGAAAGCCTTCTTCAGCGATCAATGCAAAGAAATAGAGGAAAAGAACAGAAGGGGAAAGACTAGAGATCTCTTCAAGAAAATTAGAGACACCAAGGGAACATTTCATGCAAAGATGGGCTCGATAAAGGACAGAAATGGTCTGGACCTAACAGAAACAGAAGATATTAAGAAGAGGTGGCAAGAATACATGGAAGAACTGTACAAAAAAGATCTTCATGACCCAGATAATCATGATGATGTGATGACTAATCTAGAGCCAGACATCTTGGAATGTGAAGTCAAGTGGGCCTTAGAAAGCATCACTACGAACA